>CANNZV010006554.1:0-16991 GCA_947561585.1 Caprella mutica | reverse complement strand
GATGGCTGAATCACTGATGATGCCCCTGAATTACCGATCCAGAGTCACCAGTGCTCTTAGTGGTATTTCTTAAACCAGTAAAGAAAAAGGTCAAAAACATATATTTAAGGGGGTAGGTAGCACCGTAGCTACGTAGAATCACAAAAACAGAGTGTTTTAATTTCAAAATGGTTTATAAATCAGTAAATGTAATGTAATTTGGATGAGAATATAGCTATGGCATGCACCTCATCAGGCAATAAAATTCTAAACTGCGGAAGGTAGGAAGTAGTAGTATAGTGAAAAAATTGTCTAACTTCCTAGGTATAGTTAGGGTAAGCTCCGAGTTATCGGACGGTTGCACATATTTTCGACCATATTATAAGGAAAAATTATAGCTTTAATAATAACTGAAATAGAATATAAGGCCTACCTACATAATGATTATTACCATTAGGTACCTAACTACCAAATTTATGAAATTTGGAGAGTCAATGTATTACCCAATACTTACAGCTAAAATATATACATACCTAGCTTTTCTAGTTATAAAATATTGCAGAATCAATATTATATGATTCAATAATTAGTATTGAGAATTTGGAATCGTTCTATTATTAACTTCTATAACTCGGAACTTAGCCTACCGTAACTTCTTCAGCACAGGAACCGTAGAACGCACCATTAGACCTTATTAGACCTAATACCAACTGTGAACTTTTGACCTCTAACAAACACTTTCAGGTTAATAACAGTTTATCCTGATAGGATAACTACCTACATTCTTATTACTTTAGGAGGTTGCTATTCTGTGTGACTAAGACTTCTTAATTGGGTAAAGAAGAAGACCTCGGCCGTTTGGAAAAATCATTCTTTTGTTTTCTCCTTATACCTAGTTAGTCAGACCACTTGGCACTATTCAAAGGTCAAAATAATGCATCATTCTTATCTAGCCTATCTGTGATTTGTGAAGTGGAAACCTTTGCAAACACATAGGTAGGGTCAAGCAGGTCAATTGCTGCCCACTAACTAACTGCGGCCTCAAAACACTCTAAAAAAACATAAAGTAATAAATTGTAGCATCATTATATCATAGCATGCACTGTGCTTATTTTGATAGCTATGCAACATTTTAATGTAATTTCGGTTCAGAATGTTTTAGAGACTCACTTGTGAGTTGTGAGGGCCCAGACTGCCAGGTAAAATAGTATGTCTGATAAACTCTCCATTTGTCTCTCCAGCTCTCTCCAAAATTCACCAAATTTCTCTCCAAAATGATCAAAGTATCATAAATTCTCTCCAAAATAACATTGTAGCATAGGAGAAAATGAGATATTTCTCGCCATTTGCAATTGAAGGGCTCGAAATTACTGCCACAAACTCGCCATTAAAATGGCGAGTTTGGACATGCTTTAATACCTGGCCAGACTGTATTTCATTCTCCATTGAAAATAATATTCTGACAAAGTTGGTGGATTTTTAGCTATTTATTCCTATGTTGCCATTAATTTTTGATGGAAAATGGGTATAATGTTGTTGGATCAGCCAAATTACTGGAAATTTATGGTGAATTTTTTTCATCTTTTTCAAAAAGTCAGTGGAATTTTGTGCACCAAATACATACTGGGTACTAAGGGCCGCAATTAAAAATTTAAGGGCTGCAATTTACCTGCGTGACCCTATGTCTGGTAATGACTGATAAGCAAATAGTACTAAGTATGTGTTTTAACAGTGTTTATTTCATGTTTTTACAATGCAGTCAACAGTATCTAAAAGCTGAGTGGCAGACCATTGTACTTTTTATCAATTGTCTTATTATCTCAACATAAATGACTGTAATGTAGTTTGTTGTATCCGCTAGTTTTTTGTTCTGCACACTTCATGATTGTTTAATGACCTGGCAGGGGGTTTCTACATCTACCCAACGGCTAACTAATATGTTTTTATTTAGACTTCAGACTGAAAGTTTACAACAGTTACCCCATAAAATTATAATTATTACAGTTTTCTATCATAAATTTTATTTTCTATTTCAAATTAAACATCTCAATCAAAGAATTAAACTGTTCAGTATAAACATTGGATTTAGGTACCATCAGTCATAAATTTGATACAACAATTACCTATCAAATTAACTCTACATATCATTAATCTTCATTCAAATTACTCATCTATTAGAACGTACAGTGGTGCGCCGTAATCTGATGCGATGTACTGTGGTGCGTCGCTCAGCCTTTAGATATGTATCAATCATCAATGCAGTAGCTAATACTAAGACAAGAGTTGTACATATCTAATTGAAATTAGTAGGTCACAGGTAAATTGCGGCCCTTTAATTTTTAATTGCGGCCCTCTCAAGAGACTCCTAAAACATTTTGAACCAAAATTACATAAAATTTTGCATAGCTATCAAAAGAAGCTAAGTGCATGCTATAATTTATTAATTTAAGTTTTTTTGATAGGTAATTGTTGTATCAAATTTATGACTGATGGTACCCAAATCCAATGTTTATACTGAACAGTTTAATTCTTTGATTGAGATGTTTAATTTGAAATAGAAAATAAAATTTATCATAGAAACTGTAATAATTATAATTTTATGGGGTAACTGTTGTAAACTTTCAGTCTGAGGTCTAAATAAAAACATATTAGTTAGTCGTTGGGTAGATGTAGAAACCCCCTGCCAGGTTAACCTAGGGTCAACCTAGCTTGCCAGGTACTATCTTTCAGAAGCTCCCAACTTCCAGGCTAAATCTTTAGTGTGTTTCCCACTCAAAGATAGATTTGGTAACTTAACTGATTAATTAATAGAGTAAACTCAGTAAAGCAGGTAAATTGCAGCACTAACTAAATTCTAATAACTAGCTGCCTAACAGGCTAACTGCAGCCCATGTTTCAGAGGCTGGAAGATTGTAAGCCAATTTTTGAGCCAAAATTTCACAAAAATTATGAGCCAAGCCAATTTGGCTCCTTTTTTGGAGATTTCAAGCCAAAATTAACATAGGAATTAATTCAAAATATTAAGCCAATTAGACATAGTATCTGAGTTTTTAACTTTAGAAATCTAAGCCAATTGGCTTTAACTGACATACTCTGTAACATGGACTGCAGCGTCTAGAGCTCTAACCACAGAAACACTAATGAACAATTGAACATCATAGCCTCATAGGATATCTAGCTTCAAAAAACTAATAATTTTAATACTTTGTAATTTGTAGTAGCTAACAGTAGTACCTATCATAAGTTCTTTTGATATGCATCATTGATCATTAATCATTTCAATATTAATTTGGTTTGGCTGGTTTTAAAGACTTTCCTTAGAGAGCTGTACCTAATTAGGAGTGAAAAGTGCTGATATTTACCTGTAGCTTTGACCATATTATCATAATCTGAGAAGTGCCTTGCGAAAAAGCCTTAATTCAAAATTATGTCTCTATTAATTAACTACCCTGGCCAGTCTGAAAAGAATGACTCCACAGACCCTGAATTTCTAACAGAAATTGGGATTTGGGCTTAAGAAATAACATGAGAACACAAGAATTAAATAGGACTTGAGTGCAGGTGGCCACAGGATTAATTCTCAAATTCTGCTGTACTTTTCAGACTGATACCTCGTTCTACTTGGCCCAACTTGGGGGGCAGGGCTTCTGATTATCAGATTAGTTAGCTAGTAGGGGGTTTAAATCATTATTTACTCTCAATCAATGTCCTGAGGCTACCTCTAGCCTCTAGGTAGGTTTTTGTCAAGTTGAAACATGTTATAGCAAGTTGAACATGTTACCTTGTTTGAACATGTTAGAATGTTCAAACTTGTCTCAGTTTAGTTTGGCTTTTTTCAGCTTTCTTAATTTCTTTTTGTATCTTTTCTCAACTTTTTCCTCTGCCTTCTGACTTGCTTTGTCCATGAGTTACCGAGTAAGCTGACTGACTGTGCAGGTCTCTTATTCACGGATGTCTGTTCTTGCCATCCATGTGCTGGGTTGACACTCTTCACGATTACCTGTGGCAACTTAGTAGTCAAATCCAGTGCATTGAGCTCCAAAATCCTTCTTCTACAAGGCCTTCTTCTCTTCAAGTCTCTTTGGAACATATCATAATGAATACTAGAGTTAAAATTTTGATGAAACTTCATACCTAGCTAGTAAAAAATACTGTCTACATATATCAAAATAGCCTATTTTAACCTGAGTATTTTCCTTGGTAAGTTGGTTACAGCATATCTAATTACTTTGCTTCTGAAATATTCTTCACATACTAATTTTAAGACTGCTATAAGGTAGGAGGTAAGTAGCTATATTCAGAATGACAAAAGTAGACTGTTGCCAGCAAATTGTAAGCTACACTCCCAGTACCAGTGAGCTGACTCTGGTGGAAAATAAAATCCATTGCCTGTTTGAAGAATGTGGGAAAATGTTTAAATCTACTCCTTCTCTCCGCATGCACTTGGAAAAGGTGTGTACTGATGGTTATGATTACCTTAAATTTGAAAATTATATCATGTGAATGAATTTCCTATTTCTTTCTCATAAATTTAATCCATTTTTCCTCTTTGAAGGTACACAAATCATTCCAGTTAACAAAGATCACAGATCAAATGATGATCAACAGATTCCACTGCCCTAGTGATGGATGTCAGTACAATATAAGTCACAAGGCATCTAAATGCTTCACTAAACTAAACTCCCTGAAGCAGGTTAGTTCAAAATAATAATATTGAAGTTTTTGACTCTCAACCAAATTCAACTGTATTAATATGAAAGAAATTGTAGCTAAAGGCTTAAAGTTAATCACTTATATATTAGTGTGTTAGTTCTAATAATGAAGAGTATTTCATTTCTTATTGACCAGGAAACATATTTAAAAATCATATTATAACATTAAAATTTTATTATACATCTCTTAAAGGTTAGCTTTCACTATAATATCTGTCAATTTTCATCATTGCAGCACTACATGAAAGTTCATGCTGAAAAGGTCTATAGTTGTCTGATCTGCTCACTCTCCTTCAGTTGTGAAAGGTTCCTCAGGGCGCATCAGAAGTCATGTGGTCTATCCCTAGAGTGTTCCTGTGCGGCAGTGTTCAGCAGCGTGGAGGCTCTCCAGTCACATTGCAGACGCAACTCTCACTCCGCAAAACCAGAGAGCATCACCAATGTCAGGTGTGGCACTTGTGAATTGAAAAAAAAATAGCTATCTTCTAATTTTTAGTAGCTAAATGCTGTGTGTTGAAAATATGTAGTTTTTCATCAATTCTTTCAATTACCATATTTCTGGTCCGTTATATTTACTAGCTTAGCTTCATTCCTTGTCCGTTATCTTTACTAGCTTCATTTCTTGTCCGTTATCTTTACTTGGTTCTTTTCTGGTCTGTTTTCTCTACTTGCTCTGTTATATTTTACTAAACATATTTTGCCCAGCTATCTAGATCATCTAATTCAAATATTAGAAGATAATATTCCTTAGTTGAGCTTGCTTTAAAATGTATCATTCAAAGAAATTACTGTAAGGGAAAGAATATATAAATTGAGTAGCTTCTTTTTCAATTTTGAATCATTATTTCTCCAATTTAACTGCATTAGCACAGTAAGTAGCTATAGCCAAGGCTATATATATATAAGCCTTGGCTATAGCTGACCTTAATGCAAATAAATTTTTAATTGATAATTAAGTTATAACGTGATGGTGTATAATAACTTCTTTTAAAATATTTAGTCAATATCCAGTTTAAACTAGTTTGTTTATTACAGACAACGCTTGACTGAGTTGTCTAGACAGGCTCCTAAGAGAAAAAGATCTTCCAAAGGGGGTCCCACTGTATCTTTTTCAAGGAAGAGACTATTAGGCTGTGATAAAACTACAGCTGCTATCTCTCCTGATAACTCTGGCCTCTCTTCTAGTCAGACCCATTTTAATACCAACCTCCAAAGAATGTCTCAAGATACTACTGGTGTTCACATATCTCTAGATGATAGAATTCTAACTAATGATCAAGGTGAAATGATTTGATGAGTAACTACTAATTTGAATTGAACATATTAATGAATATACTTTTGAATAGCCTTTAGTCTCTTGAGTGAGAATGAAATATATATATATATATATATATATGGTGTAACAAAGTAAAAGTAATTAACTAAAGCTTGCCACTTCAATTCTGATGTTGATTACAATATTCTTTGATATGTTACTATATTGTACTTTTATTTCATTTTGACACTTAGTTAATATTTTTGTTTGTTAAGGTGCATATCCCTCCTCCAGTCCTCCTAATGAATCTCTCTATATATATTATATAATTAAAAAAAAATCAATTGGAAACTTAACTGGTCATTTAATTTGCAATTTATGGTCCATTAAAATGAAGTTCACTTCTTTATTTGAATCTCCCTGACATTATCTTTAATTTGTTGAAGGTGTGTCCTCAACCCCCAAGGCCCTCACCATCCAGTCTCTGGACCTCTGTTCTCCCACTCACTCTCGCATGGATGCCGCCATTGCCCTCAGCCAGCTGTCAGATGCAGAGAGGTAAGTAACTACACACTGTAAAAACACACCTGAAGTGTGTCTTCTTAATTAGAGAAAGTCTTTTGTCATGTCAGAATAATGGAAAAACTTTACAAATGTCAATCAAATAAATCTAATTTGTTGAAATACTTTTTAGTCTCTAATTATGTATTAATCATATTTTATAGCTTTTCTAATCTTGTCTGATTCAAATTTTCCCCCTTTTGGTGCTTATGAACAAATCCAAAAAGTTTACTCACTTTCCCCCATTGAATAAAACATTCGTCAGCTAACTGCTTGCTGCAAAAAATATTATAAGAGCTCATGGTAACATTAGAGTAATTTAAAACAAATGTAGCATTACGATTGATTTGTGATACTATTGCATGAAAATAATTTAATATTGTAATCATTGTCAAGTTGTGACTCCTTCAATCATGCAGCTCTTCTAATCATTTTCCATATGGATTAAAATATTGAAGGGAAATTTGGTGCCAGAAATTTATTCTAAAAATTGGAAAATAGTAAAGAAGGTAAAGCAAGCAAGATTTTTGAAATTTCTTGTTTCCAATTATCTATTTGGACTATTTGTAGTTTTTTTGACCAAGATTACAGATTACACTGTTATCTTTAAAATATATTGTAGTAAGACACTATATTCTCTGTCAATAGTTTTCTTTCATCTTCTCATTTGGTAGCTAGGTGTGGAATTCAAAGAAAAATCAAAGCAGAATTAATCAAAAGTATCATGCTGTATTAAATAGAAAACCTTCACTTATGTTTCAGGCTCAGGACCCAATCCATTGCTACTCAAACAGAAAGAACCAGGAAATTCAGAAGTTCTCCAAAAATCCAGATTTTTCATCCAAGCAATAAAAAGTCCAAATCTACTCAGTCTGTTGAGAAAGTTGAGACTGCAGTTAAATCAGTTAATACCATAGAATATATTTCAATTGGGGTACCTTCTGAGGTGAATCTCAGCATATCTGATCAACCTACTGATGACCAATTGCCATCCAGGAATAGAAAACTAAACTCCATTAAAACTCAAACCCACCTCACGAACAAAACTAGTGAATTGAGTTCTAAATATTTTGAGTTACGTTCTAAGAGTAGATCCCTAAGATCCAATTCACCGGACAGACTTTGTATTATTGATATTGCTGAACCGTCTGATACTGAATATTCTCACCTAGAATTGCATTCAAGAACATTAGTTGATGAGAGCAAGTTTGTCTCTGATCAAGGGATAGATAATTCTAATAAAAGTCATGACTTTATTCTAGATCTCTCTAAAACTGCCCCTCTGCAGTTAGATATTCCTGCTGTTTGCACATCAAGCACTCAAACAAGTCCTCGGACGATGGTTAACGTTGCTATTGAAGCCTTGTTTGATGAAATCGATCTATCGCTTTTTGAAGTAACAAACAATGAATGTACCGAAACTTCCAAACCCGATGCTGATAATTCTGAAAGTGGACTTCAAACGCCTAGTATCAATTGTGGTGACGCTTTCTCCTATGATTCTTCATCTAGAAATTTTGTTGAAGATGGAGAGGTATTAGCAGATTCTTCCTTACTACTTCCTAATATGAAAGAAGAATACATCATAAGAGATAAAAATTTAGGAGAGTGTATGAAAACTCCGTATTGCCAATCTACTATCAGCTGTAGTTTTAAATCTAGTCAATCTAAAAGGTCTGACCTAACAATAGCTTCTAAAAGGTATGATTTTGGAAGTAGCTCCTCAACTATTGAGACTCAGACTGACTCTCTAATCGGCATGAGTCAGAATAGAGACTCGAGATCTATGCATGCATCTAATTGGAGCAAGAACAGTTCAGATGTGTTATTGTCTAACTCTTTCGCTGTTCAACCCGATGACAAGAATCAGAACTCATCATGGAATGAAGATCAATGCGATTCTAACAGTAGTTCTGCCTGGTGTAACATAGAGACTCAGACTTCTGAAGAATTTAGTGATATAGAACAATTCCTGTGTTCTGTCCATCCTAATGACCAAACAGAAGTAGGACTTTTCCCAGAGTTGGATTGTGTTGATATGCACACACAGACGCACCTTCAAGATTCGAATTTCCTAGTCAATTCTCATACACAGACCTGACACTAATTTTTCAATAGAGTTCTAAATTTATTGATGTTATAAGATGAATACTACTATTGCCATTATATTTGAAATAAACTATATGTTACAACTTCAATGTCAGATTGCTTTTTATTTAGTCAACTTTAAATTTCGGTGCCTTTTTTCAAAATACTTTAATGTTTTTAAAGAAGACTAGACCCTCTAGTCTGATTGTTGTTGTGAAGAATACTATAATATTTACAATTTTCACTCTACTTTAACAGTCGTCTCGCCCCCAGGGGCTCTATCCTGAAGCTGTCTGTGGTGAATGGAAAAGAAGGAGGTGGTGTCCCTTGGGCCCCAAACTGTTGTAATTTGGATTATGGATTGTCTTTTTTCATTTTTACCATGTTCATCATTTTTTTTAACGCTACTTGCAGTTTTAGAGGATAGCGCTAGGGTTAAGCTCTTCAACTACGAGGTCTTAGATTTTTGTGTTAGGTAGCCTCGTAGGCTTTATTTACTGTCACCTCTTTATTTTCCTCTTTCATCTGTGAGTGCAGCCGCCGGTGCTTGTGTCCCGTTTCGTCACATTCCTTGGTAAGTGACTGCATTCACAGAGTAGCTTTTCTACATACATGAGCATTTTCACCGACGGTGGTAAGTGACTTTGTTCATGGAGCCACCTTCCTCTCTGACTGCTTCTTCTAGTCCCTTGTATTTAATTTCCTTTTGACGTCAGCGATATGTCCTTTGGTTCCGAAGCAGACGTTAAACCCTATTTAATTAATTAACAGTCGTCTCTATGAACATCGTAGAGGAATCTAGAATCAAAGTGAGGTTAGATCTTTTTTTATTAATTTTAGATGGGCGAGAAATACTTCAATTTATTCAGGGTATTTCATTTCAGATATAACAAAATGTGACTGCTATTTTTCAAGAATAATTAATTTACAAAATGTCCTAAACATGCTGCGTTATCGAGGTGTTCATACCCTGGTTCTGCAGTCATTTTCAACATACATAGGTTCAGAAAATCTGAATTATCAAAGCTGCTTCATTTTCAAGATACTGACTTTTACATTTTTATAAGGAATACTACCCCGGAACTTACTAAAGTCTGCTATATTCAATTTACACTAATAACCAAAATCACTAGAGTTAGTCCAATCGCTGAACATTTCCCAAATCACTGAAGTTTCCCCAATTATCGCGCATTTCCCAAATCACTGGACTTCTTCCAATTATTGCGCATTTCCCAAATCACTGGTATTTTTCAAATTATTGCGCATTTCCCAAATCACTGGACTTTTTCCAATTACCCAAATCACGGGATGAAATTTCCCCAGTCACTGAATGTTCGATAATAATTAGTATTGTTAGTGATTGGGCAAAGTTCAGTGATTTGGGTAATGTGTATTCGTGGTCGCACTGTCTTGTATTAACTTATGTATTTTGTTAAAATTGTAAGAAAAATAAGAACCCTTTCCTGGTGGGTGTATACCTCCATACTTCAAGATGTTGTACATAATGCAATTTATCAGAGGATATTTAAACTCAGCGTTGAAGGTTTTCAGGTTTCAAGCTTTCGAATAGAAAGATTTCTATTCATCATCAAGAGTATGGTGGAAAACCTGGTGATAGGATAATTAGGTTTAGAAATAGACTTTATTGAGTGTTAACAATATGTGTAAGAGATAATTGCAGTCGCATAAAATCTGGAAAGATGAAAATAACACATGTATTCAGCAGTTATAACTGTTGATGACAAATTCATTCTTGTTGCTAATATATTATGTTACATATAATCAAATATTTAAATTGAATAGCTGGAGTTTTTAAGCCATGCAAAACCTAGGCAATAGTTGTCAAAAAAATTGTTGTTTCATTCGGAGTTCTAGGTCCTTTCGCCGAATCGACCCTTTGCCGAAAAATGACAATTATTTACCCAAATAAGGTATACTTATTTTACAGTAAATTATATATTTTGTCACTATCCAACCTGGCCGGGGAGGGTGCAAGCTTTTGCCACCGCTTTTCCGTTTAATGGACGAATTTTCCGGTCACGGTAAAACCTGGACCTAACAAATGTAAGAAAAGTTTTGATACAAAGTAGCTTAATGTATGTAGGTAATAGTACATAGTTTTTGTAATGTACTATGCACAATTCATGATTGTACTTTAATGAAACACTAGATTGATTCGTTCTTACCACCTGAAGATGCTGTTGGCGTTAATGAAGAGTTAATGTTATAAATATAAAGAGATATAGTTCATCCAAGGGCAAGGTTAGGTTAGGTTAGCGGTCCGGTTATTTTTTATCAACAATAATTATAACTGCTGAATACATGTGATATTTTCATTTATCCAGATTTTATGCGACTGCAATTATCTCTTACATATATTGGTAACAATCAATAATGCTTTCTTTCTATTCCTAATTTAAGAAAACGGACGAATTTTCCGTGGACGAATTTTCCTAGCACCAGGTTTTTCACCCTTCTCCCGATGATGAATAGAGATCTTCATTCGGAAGCTTGAAACCTGAAAAAATCTTCAGCACTGATTTTAAATAACCTCTGATAATATGGATTTCCCGTAAAGTATGAATTTTTTCAATCACTTTATACTAGTGCTCTGATATTCAATTTTTCCAAGTATTCTTTTTAAAGGAAGTATTTATGAAAGATTAATGCTTGTCAATTTTTCAAACTCGATTAGTCATTACTTATCATCTCAATTCCCTGGTTGGGACTCGTACATTTTCTTTAAGATAAAACCTAGTTCTGAAACTAGTTTTTCTTTACTTAGATTCTTTTATATAGAGTAATTTGAAGGAGTCTGCAAATGTTATCGTCAATTCCGTTACGAATTAAGAGTTTTGTGAGATATCTGCTTCGTAAAACTAGTTTTATGAAGCAGAATGTCGATTAATGTTCCCTTATTTTCATTTACATGATAATTAAGAAATCATTATTATGTCTAGATCAGATCGAGTTCTGAAGATAGTTGCCATCCATACAAATTCTTTTTTTGGTCCCATGATAATATCAGGCAAATCATCTAACCAACTTTTTACCTACAATATAGCTAGGTATATTAATGCTAGTAGAATTATTCGGTGTATTATTATTTAAATATATGGCTATGTGCAACTATACTACTACCTGCCTTACGATTATTTTAAGGTTTTTTTATAAAAAAAATTATTATGTTAAAAAATTGAATTATATATCCTTACAATTAAATAATATATAAATCACATGTGTTATGTAAAAATATTAATGATTATTATCATGTAATGAAATAAGTTATGAAAAGATATACTTTTTATAGTCAGTATAAAGATAATAAAATTACATGTATACCACAATTACATCTTTAAAATATATTTCCGTTAATTCTGACCTAAAACAAGGCGTTAGAATTTAAAAACATCATAAGAGAGATAATTTTTATATCTTCTTGAAATGTTGCTCCTAAAACCAATTTCCTTTCGCTAATGAATGGTAATTGTTATCTCAAGTTACCTAATAGGAATAATTAATATCTACCACAGTAATCCAAAATAATTTACTTCAATAATAATTATTGTGTATTCTCACCAGAACCTACTTTTCTATTCAATTTTATTCTGATATTACAAATGAAGGTATTCAATTAAAATAGTGATAATATACCAATCTTTTTGCGTTTTAATAGATCAGATAGAATATCTAAGTGCCTTTTCTATTTACTCATACATTTGAAAATAAAGATTTAAATAGCCTGCCATTTCAACTGCCTGTGCTTCTGTCAGAGCAGGCAATATTAGCCCTTAGGGCTGCCCCCAGCTAGGGGGGGGGGTATTCGGGAATGGAGATGGGGTAATCTGGAGGGGGAATGGTGAACAGGATTCCTGGGATTAATTGAGGAGATATAGATGGAGTACTGGGTACTATCAGTACCAATAAGCGAGAGTCAGTGTGTGGAAATTTGGGAATTAATTACGATTAGGAGATTACTGAATCCAATCAATTAGCTATGAATAAAAGACTTTATTTACTTGGAGCAATATATTTTATTACTGTGTGTACTTTTATAGATACATCAATGGTTATGCTGAGAACAGTATGATTAGTATAACATTCATAAATAGAAACTAGACTAAGAAAACGAGCTTGTTATATCGAATTTAGTTAAATTGTAGTAAGCAATGAGTTTATTATTGTTAATTAATATCAGAACGTATACACTACGCATACAGACACTGTGAGAGATTACCGTTGATTATTATTCAGAGAATATCATTCCTAATTACTTAGTGTGTTTACTTGATTCACTATTCAAATAACACACTGACACTATTATGGATTAAATGAACTATAATTATTGATGCATTAGAATAAATACCAAAGAACATTTAAAGTAACAGTTGTAAATCTATCAAGTTGTATATATTCTTTCATTGCTACTTAGGTCTTAGGAACAGTTTTGAAGAACCATATACTACGGTGCATCTTTACGCAACTATTATCTATATTTTCTACTTTATTTTCAATATAAATATTGCATAAGAATGGAAGAAATTTTATAAACAGTATTAGCTATGTTTGATATCAGTAGAAAGTTTGTTTCCAGTTCAATAATATTTATTCAGTTATAGGAAATGACACTGTACACATGAGAGTGTATAGTGCACACATTGTGCTACGTGTACACATGGTGTGCTGTGTATACACATGTGTTAAATGTACACTGTACACATTAATGTACATTGATATGTGTGACTAATACATGTACAAATCTAATGATTTTTCTTTCGTTGATATATACCTAGTTCTATATCTCGTCAAAAAGAAACTACATATTATGTGTTAGTTTAATTAGAAGATTTCCATATACCTATCGATCTACCTAATCAGAATATGCTACCTTGACATATTTTCATAATTAGTTTTTCTAATCATTGTTACTTATTAGTAGTTATTTCTTATCACTCGGAAATAGGGTTTTATTTGTTAAAAACTAAACATTCAAGATATATCGAATTTTGCGGCCATTTTTACTAATGGGTAGAAATATTGGTATAAATAAATTGCAGACACTATATACTCACTCACTAAGGCAATGTGCGTCATATTAATATTCATAAGATCTGTGATAAATCCTAAGAAATATTAAAATTATTGAGTATTAACTATAGTTATAGGTAGTGTGTTATGTATTCCAGTACAGTTACGTATTTACGTACACTACTTTCACTGGAGAATTCGTTAAAAACTTTTTTTCTTTATTAAGATAAGTGTTAAAAACAATTGAAGTGAACACCCACTATAACACGTTCAATCAAACAGTCAGTATATTTATATCGTAAGTTACAAATGTAGTTATGAAGGAAATTTCGTAACTTATCCTGTTATAACAAAATTAGATAAAGAAAATTAAACCACCATTTCAACTCTCTCTCTCTCTCTCTCTCTCTTTAGTTCAATTATTACTTCTTTAAATACAGAGTATCCATTTCCTACAATTAACTTTTAATGGAAAGAACCTTTCATTTCTCACAATCTGAACTGTTTCTGTCTGATTCACTAGATCTTACAAAATGATTTGAATGTAGGTAGGTATTATCTTTCTCAGATAGTACCTCTTTCAAATGTAGGTACTCAGATAGTACCTTCCTCTTCTGAAGGTAAGTTCTATCTTTCTCAGACAGTACCTTCTCTTCTGTATGTAAGTACTATCTTTTTCAGATAGTACCTTCTCTTCTGAATGTAAGTACTATCTTTCTCAAATAGTACCTTCTCTTCTGAAAGCAAAACTATCTTTCTCAGATAGTTAGTACCTTCTCTCTAAATCATGAAGTGACGCCAAATAAATATTATTGCTATACTGTTATCTTTCTCGCCAACTACATACCTAGGTACATTATCTGCCTACATACCTAGTTTAGCAAGGATATAATATTACCTAGCTGTAAATATAGGTACCTAGCTAGGTACACTATGTACCTACCTACCTAGCTTAGCAAGATAATATACTATTACCTAGCACTAAATACAGGTACCTACCTAGATACTTTTTTTTACTCAGCTTAGCAAGGATATATCTACTATTACCTAGCAGTAAATATTGGTATTCAAATAGGTACCTAGATATATTATGTAGGTACCTAGCTTAGCAAGAATATATACTATTTACCTAATACTAAATATAGGTACCTAGATACATTATGTACGGTGTACCTAGCTTAGCAAGGATATACAATTATACCTAACATTAAATATACCTAGGTAACTTGGTATAAATAATGATTGTGAGATTTATAGTTACCTTAGTTCAGTTCACAAAAAAATGCAACATATTTCATTGACAATGTGTAAAAAATAATAATTATTGTTATATTACCATAGTTCATTTCACAAAAAAATACAAACATATTTCATTGACAATGTGTAGAAAATAATTATTATTATATTTTGGTGCCTAGCTACCCATTCATGTTTTCTCGGATAAGATACGTAATTAAGTTCAATTTCATTTATCAAATAGATAGGTATAGGCTAGATATCATATAATATTAATCTAAACAATATATTTTCAATCCTTTACCGTATTTTATTTATTACAACATTAATGCATTATTTTACAATGCATATGAAAAAGAATCGAACATAAATAATATATCTTTATATAATTTTTTTCTGTTTTTATAGTAAGTACCTACTTGGGAGAACTTCCTTTCAAGTATGTACTACCAGGTCAAATAATAGCTGCTATGTTGTATATTTAATGCAGGTTTTTGCTACAATTTCTCGTTAATATTAAACTATAGGTAGCTTTATAGGAATAAAATTTCCTTAATATGTATTTTATAAAATATTGTTTTAATTAAGTTTCAATATTAAACTACAAAATATCTATATTCTAAAAATCTTATTCTTCAGATTTTAGTCGATAGTACACATTATAATGAGCAGATAGTGTTCTATATATTTTTTAACTATTTTCCTAATAGCTTAAATTTTATTTTAAAAGATTTTTCATTATGTTTTTACTAGTCAATCCAAGTTAATTCATTTTTAGCCGATTTTTATATTATTGTCTTTATAAATGTGTGATATATTATTAAAAAACATTTTTGCATCATATTAGCATAAACTTTATAAATAAATACTGATATGTGGCTTAAATGAATTACTGTAAACATTAAAAGGTTGTTGAATGTAAATAATACTATTACTCTTTTATAAAATCAATCATTTCACCCCATGCATCACAAATTATACAAACATGAATAATAAATTAGCCTCTTTCTTTCTGGCATATCAGTCGACACTGCGACACTTGATGTATCTTCTTACTTTGCATTATCTTACGAATTCACGAGTTAATTTTTGCACGTTCAGTTCCGACGCGAACGTTAGTGTGTTTCTCCGCTCATTTGAGTTACAAAACTAGACTACTGAGGCGCGCCAAAATTCTCAGCCACACGCGATGGCTGCCACAAAAGCAAATGGCGCCAGACGCTGAATTATGAACCGATGTATCGAAAAGCCCTAAAATCTAACTCATAAAACTGTCCAAAGTTGGGGGCATCTTATGCAACTTGAAAAGAGGCAGAGAGAAAACAGTAAAATATAATTTTGTCATTTATTCAAGAATATTCTTGAATAACAACATCGTTCATAATACTATTATCTTCAAAGGGATTAAGACTCTTGAAAAGTGTCTTTAATTAATTGAATCGTTCAGATTAATTATCATAATATGTTCATTTTCTTTTGCCAACAATAATGTTATATTATTGATCTAATCTTGATATTACGTGGATTTCACATGTTAACAATGATTTATTAAATTCTTACTTTAAATCAATTTTCCGGCAATTTGATTTGAGAAATTAGCAGCTACCAGTGACATCACATGCAAAATAATGGATTTACCGCAGCATATAATAACATTTCCGGGAGGTATAATCATTCTTGATTAGTATTTATTTATCTGGACAAGAGTTTGGGCAACCATCGAACGAAACTTTCAGACACGTTCTCTTCCCTCCCTCGTGAACGATGCTATAAAATATAGTGAACGAAACTATCAGACAAGCATTTCGACAATTGTCATAATTGTTTGAAGAATTTTTATTAAATTGCTCCGGTACAGTCGCTATTACTATTATCTGATCAGAGATTTCATACCAACGCTTTTCTCTATAGTGTCAGGTAATTAAATAAATATATCGGTTTCTCTTTTAATTAAATTACGCTTCCTCGATAAAAAAATGTTCACTGAAAAGATTTAAAGTTTTTATACTACTTTTATTGAGCCCACATGAGTTACTCGGGTGTAGGTCATAAGCCCCCCCCCCCCCCGGTCAAGAGCCCCCCCGGTCATGAGCCCCCCTAGGTCATAAGCCCCCCCCCGGTCAAGAGCCCCC
>CANNZV010006553.1:0-16991 GCA_947561585.1 Caprella mutica | reverse complement strand
TTTTGACTGTGTAGAAGAACATATAGGAATATAAAAAACAAACTAAAATAAAGTTATATTGGTGGATAAAATTTGCTTCAGCCAAAGAAAACCACACGAAAATACGATGGTTCTTGTTTAAAGTTATGGCAATTTTAATTTTGTACCCACAATTTTAGACTCGTCTATAGCACAGACAAGCATGGTAGACAGTTTACTTATCAACATGGTGCCAATCTGACTATTTAGACTAATATATTTATTAGTTTTCCCAAATTGCACGGCTTGATCCATAAAATACTGAAAAGAATTTGCACCAACAATCAAATCTATTTTATCTATTCTATCAGAACCACTGAGCAAATCTTCATCCGCTAAACGATAACCATTTTTGAAAAAAGGAATTAACAATATTACTAAATCCATGTAATTCCATGAATATTGAGATATCAGGAATTGTTAATGCTTCAATTATAACTAATTCGTTACCTAACATCAATCTCAATAATGCTCTCTTTGACAAATAACCCTTCTCATAATTAATAACCTTTATAGTAAGTTTAATATTGTCTACCAATATGGTATATGAATCAGCTGACAGCGCTTCCTCTGTGATTATTGTACTCTGACTACCTGAATCTCTTAGGGCTAATCCACACCATCGCTCCGCTCACGCTCCAGTCACGGTCCGGTCCAATATTCTTTAATGCATTTCACGTAGAGCATCCACACTGGCAGTGCCGGTCAGGTCACGCTCCAGTCACGCTCCGGTCACGATCCAATCCAAAGATATTTTGACTGGAGCGTGATCGGACCGTGAGCGGAGCGGCACTGCCAGTGTGTATTAGCAACGCTACAGTCGCGGTCCAATTTTATTATTTGCGTGCTTTTTCTTGAATTTTACTACACATATATATGTCTCGCGCATTTGACTGATCTGAAATATCGACCGATTTCGCCGCGCAATCTATTGATCAATCGTTATTGCAGCCATCGACTGATGGCGCAACCATCTATCGATTGTTGCGCGTTCGAATGATAGGTAGTTTTTTAGTTTATGCATTTAATTGTCTTGATTTTAATGGAAAGATATTGTCTTTTTAAACAAAAAATTGTTTTATATCATAGAGTAATCATCAATCGATTGATGATTTCCCTATGAAATGTAACAATTAGATATAGAAATTATAGAAATCCATATCAATCGAACGCGCAACAATCTGTTGATGGTATCCCTATTAAATATACCATTTAGATGCTTAAACTAAATACATTCTTTATCATTCGAACGTGCAGTAATCAATCGTTGGTTGCGCTATCGGTTGAGGGCTGCGCTAACAATAGATCTACAAATTATGAAGCGAAATCAGTCTATATTGCTGCGAAAATAATAGAAAAATTTAGTTTTGTCATCTATATTAGATGAGAATACAACGAGTAGATATCCTTCACACTTCCTGCTTTTAGCATAGGATGAACTCAAAATATCTACTTTTTTTTTCTCTCATCCTGTTCACCATCAATTGAGTGCAATGATAATCACTGCAAAATCAGATGATACGGAAGGGACGGGAGCGAGAGCGGACCGGACCGAACATGAGTATGCACAAGGATGAGACCGGACCGTGACTGGAGCGAGAGCGGAGCGATGGTGTGGATCAGCCCTTAAACATCTCACTTTAGTACCATTCTCAAATTTAGAGGAAAAAGAACACAGAATCAGAGTAGGAAGAATCATTGTAAGAATCTGTTAACAAAGCCATGCCCGTTTGAGATTTAAAATTAGGTTTCTTTTGGTCGTCCATTTTAGATTTATAGGCACCTATTCTCATATATAGGCACCTATTTTTATGGTGTACAGACGTGTGGTGCTTGCGTCGCTTTGTGTTTTGTACTACCGGCTTAATAAATTTAAGATATTCTGTGATAGTGTAGTTTTCTACAAGAGAACGATGCCTAAAAAAGCTAAAACTTCTCCCATCATTATTGATAATGACTCAATTCCAGAAGAATATGAGGAAATTGTGAGGCATGTTCAATTTGTGTTTGAGCAGAAATTCGATGAATTCAGAGGTGAGCTGCTTTCTCAACTACAACAGAAAGGTGAAAGAATAGTTACTTTGGAAAGACAGGTACTCGCTTTAGGCAAGGATATTGACACTCTTAAAGTGAGTATTGATGTAAATGAGAAGATTGCAAGGCAAGATGAGCTTGTGTTTTCCGGAAATATAGTCTCTGATGATCAGAGTGGTGATGTGAATGCTGTCACAAAGGTGCGTGATCTTCTCCGAACACAATTAAAATACGACCTACCGCTGGAAAGGATCGTTTATGCTTAACGACTTGGTAATAGGGTGGCTACTCAAATACCGGACACGAGGAGGATTCTGTTGAAGGTATGTGATATTCATACCAGAACTGATATCATGGTGGCATGTAAGACAGCTAAACCGAATAATCTCTATATCAATGACAATCTAACTCCTACTAGAGCTAAAATCCTGTATTCGCTCAGAAAAATGAAAAAAGAAAAAGACAGTACTATAACGGGACATGGATCAATCAGGGGAGATGTTTTTACCTGGATTAAATCACCCAATCCTGCTGGAAAAAACTTGAAAGTGTTTCTGAATTTACCTGATTAATTTAGGAGATTCTGTTCTGAGACTCTGAAATAATTTGTCTGACGGTGATATTAATCAGTACTATCATTGACTGACTGTGTTTGGTATTCAGATCGGACTGTATCTGATTGCCAGTATCTCCCATATTGTTTTAGCAATATGTTACGATGTTAATGGCGTTCTTCTATCATGTTACAGGACCAAATTTGTGTATTATCATCGATACACAATGACTTGTCTCCTGTGTAATGTTATCTGTAAATTAGTATCTGATGTCTCTTGCCTGATGCCTATCTCTTGCCTGATGCCTATCTCTTGTCTGATGCCTATCTCTTGTCTGATGCCTATCTCTTGCCTGATGCCTATCTCTTGCCTGATGCCTGTCTCTTGCCTGATACCTGTCTCTTGCCTGTAGCCTGTCTCTTGCCTGATGCCTATCTCTTGCCTGATGCCTATGCCTATCTTTTGCCTGATGCCTGTCTCTTGCCTGATGCCTGTCTCTTGCCTGATGCCTGTCTCTTGCCTGATGCCTGTCTCTTGCCTGATGCCTGTCTCTTGCCTGATGCCTGTCTCTTGCCTGATGCCTGTCTCTTGCCTGATGCCTGTCTCTTGTCTGATGCCTGTCTCTTGTCTGATGCCTGTCTCTTGTCTGATGCCTGTCTCTTGTCTGATGCCTGTCTCTTGTCTGATGCCTGTCTCTTTCCTGATGCCTGTCTCTTGCCTGATGCCTCTCTTTCGCCTGATGCCTGTCGCTTGCATGATGCCTGTCTCTTGCCTGATGCCTGTCTCTTGCCAGATGCCTGTCTCTTGCCTGATGTCTGTCTCTTGCCTGATGCCTGTCTCTTGCCTGATGCCTGTCTCTTGCCTGATGCCTATCTCTTGCCTGATGCCTATGCCTATCTCTTGCCTGATGCCTGTCTCTTGCCTGATGCCTGTCTCTTGCCTGATGCCTGTCTCTTGCCTGATGCCTGTCTCTTGCCTGATGCCTGTCTCGTGCCTGATGTCTGTCTCTTGCCTGTCTCTTGCCTGATGCCTGTCTCTTGCCTGATGCCCGTCTCTTGCCTGATACCTGTCTCTTGCCTGATGTCTTTCTCTTGCCTGATGCCTGTCTCTTGCCTGATGCCTGTCTCTTGCCTGATGCCTGTCTCTTGCCTGATGCCTATCTAATGTGTCCACTTGATCCTATGTGTCCTCTTGGTCCTATGTGTCCTCTTGGTCCTATGTGTCCTCTTGGTCCTATGTGTCCACTTGATCCTATGTGTCCTCTTGGTCCTATGTGTCCTCGTGGTCCTATGTGTCCTCTTGGTCCTATGTGTCCTCGTGGTCCTATGTGTCCTCTTGGTCCTATGTGTACTCTTAGTCCTATGTGTCCTCTTGGTCCTATGTGTCCACTTGATCCTATGTGTCCTCTTGGTCCTATGTGTCCTCTTGGTCCTATGTGTCCTCTTGGTCCTATGTGTCCTCTTGGTCCTATGTGTCCACTTGATCCTATGTGTCCTCTTGGTCCTATGTATCCTCTTGGTTCTATGTGTCCTCTTGGTCGTAAGTGTCCTCTTTTTTATTATTTTGATTCTTCTAACTATAGAGGCGCGATAGAAAACGGTCAACTTCTATAGTTATATATCTCTTTCTTTCCATATTATTTTATATATTTCAGTTTTATTATTCAGATTCATCAAACTATAGAGGTGCGATATAAAACGGTCAACCTCTATAGCTATAAATCTATTCCTATAAATTTTCTTCAAATTCCACTGTTATATATTTCATTTTGATTTTGACTCTTCTAACTATAGAGGCGCGATAGAAAACGGTCAACCTCTACAGCTATAAATCTTTTCTTGAAATTTCATTCTATTATTTTGATTCTTCTGTCTATAGAGGCGCGATAGAAAACGGTCAACCTCTATATCTATATATTTCTTCAAATTTCTTTTTCTATATTTCTTTACTTTTATTCTATTTTTTATTTCGAATATACTCATGTTCACACATCTATTTTCAGTTTATTTTATAATGTTTCAAAATTCCTGTTGACTCTTCAAACTATAGATGTGTTATAAATCAGTTACGGCATTTGTTAACAATGGGTATCAATGCAGGTGTTACATCATATGCTCTATTAATTGAATTTTGATGATGCAGTGTATAGAATGATTCTAATCTTCTACGGTGCCAAACATTTTGATTTTGATGTAAAACTTTGGCGTCTGTGAAATTGAAAGTGTGTCCAGTGTCTCGTGAGTGTTGGTAAACCAAACTATTTTCTTTTCCTATTCTTACATCTTTTTTATGTTCATCAATTCTTGTGTGTAAGTTTCTTCCTGTTTCTCCTATATATTCACTAGTGCATTCTTTACAATCTATTTTATATACTACATTGCATTTATCTATACCTTTTACTATGTCCTTTGGTTTTACTAGAAAGTTCTTGATAGTGTTCGTTGATTTATTACCTAAATATAAGTTGAAGGGGGCTAATATTCTCTGTAATCTTTCACTTGTCCCTGAAACGTATGGTTCAACTATGAATTTTCTCTCTGTGTCATCAATCGTGATAGTGTCATTTCTATTACTATTTATTGTACGGAATTTGTGAATTTCGTTATTTATCATTTTCTTCGGGTATCCATTGTTAGTTAATTGTTCTTTAATTAGTATCAGTTCTTCCTCTAGATGTTCTTCACTGCAAATTTTGAAAGCTCTACTTACTAGTGATCTAATCGTGCTTCTCTTGTGCGCAATATGAGAAGAGCTATTGTAATTTAAAAGTCTACCAGTAGTACTAGGTTTCGTATAAATTTTGAATTTCAAAGTACCATCTTGGTGTCTTATAACTTTTAGATCTAAATATGGTAAAGTTTTATTTCTTTCACTTTCCAGAGTGAATTGTATGTTCGGGTTTACAGTATTAATAAAATTAAGTAATTGATCTTGACTATTTTCAGGGATAATTGCTATCACGTCATCTACATAATGCTTCCATAAATTTATGATAAAAGAAGAATTATCTATTATGTTTTTTTTCTATTTTTTCTATCAGAGTGTAGCACTTAATGTTTTGAAGCGGGCGAATCTCTGTGTGCAGCAAAATGGAGGCCACTTCCAGCACCTTCTATAATATGTATTTCTTGTTATTAATCATTAAATATCCATTGTTCTTGAACATTTTGGTGTAGAATTTTTTTTCGTCAGTATAACTATGAATAAAAGCCACTAAAAAAATTAAAAATGTTGAAACACACTGTATTATATAGGGGCAATTTTCCTCAGTGGCAATTTTCCCACAGGGGCAGTTTTCCCAGTGGTAATTTTCCCAGTGGCCATTTCCCCATAATGGCAGTTTTCCCAGAGGCAATCATCCCAGTGGCAATCATCCCAGTGGCAGTGTTCCCACTGGCAATTTTCCGCACACGAGAAGAAAGTAACTGGAAGATGTACTATCAGAGAAAAGAGTCACTGTGATGATTTACTATCAGAGAAAAGAGTCACTGTGATGATGTTCTATATGAGATAAGGTCACTGTGGTGCTGTACTATCAGAGGAAAAAGTAACTGTGATGATGTACTATCGGAGATAAGGTCACTGTGATGGTTGGTGTACTATAATAGAAAAAGTCACTTGCATGATGCTAACTCCTCAAATCTCAGTTTGTGAATGTCATGTTATTTTCAAATTTTACAAATTTGTCGTCGTGTATCCGAAACAATATTACATTATCTTCAAGGAATACAGTTAAAACAGTCTCTTCGAGGAAATGTAGAGTAATTAGTAAACGGTGAACAATTCATTGCAGATGCACCTTCTATTACTGTACGTATGGATAATAAGTTACATTCAAAGATACATTTACATTGTACAGTGAATCACAAAAAAAGATTATTCTTTCAGTTTGAATTGTTTGGATTATCATTTTAATAGAAAAAGAGTAAAAGTTAGAAATAAGTTTTTGAAAAATAATTTTTTGATACTCAAAGAGATTGCTACATCATGTCTAGGGACTTAATTTTTTTACTTCACATTCTAAATTATCAATCTATTAATAATTGAGAGTCTTTATCACTATTATACACATATATTTGAACTCGTTGATGGCTTTATTTGCTTATTTTTCACTTGTTTGGAAATCATACCAAACCATGAGCTCATTTCAATATTTTTTCTAAATGTGAAGTAAATCTACACAAATCTTCCATCAAAGGTGAATGTTTCCCTTCTGTGCAATTTCATCTCATTAATTTCTGACGGGCTCAAAAATTCATTAATTGAAAAGATCAAAAAGGGATTTTCGTTAATGAGAGATTAATTTCAACAGGGGAAATATTTCAGTTTATTTCCTAACTCAAAGAGAGAAAATTGAAAGGACGATCAAAGCACGTGAATGCCTTTGACAAGTATTTTCAATGTAATGGCATAGTAGAGAACTGTATTAAGTGTACAATCATTATTAGAATCACTGAATGAATCACTATTAGTTCCTAAAGTAATACAGTGTCCAAAGAATAAAATAATCATTTTTTTCGAATGTTCTATCTAAATCTTTCTTACCAGTAAAGTAAATCGCGAACATTTTTTCACACCTTTAGCTATACCATAACGAAGTATGATTTCCTTTAGTTTAGTCTCATTAAATAAAAAGTATATGATGATGTAAATTTTATAAATATTCCATATTTCAGAAAAATTAGGAACAATTTGCACAGACCACAAGAACCCATCGACTTTTTCAAATGGTGAAATGAAATCCACCAACCTTATCAATAAATTGGCCAATCCACCAATTTGTCTCCATTTAGCCACCGAAAACTTAATAAAATGTAGGAATAAATAACTAAAATTTTGCCGACTTTGCTAGAATATTAATATTTTCAAAGGGGAAAAAATCCACCGATATATTTGTGCTTTTATAATTCTTCGAGAGTTTAACTGTCTTGTATAATTTACCAAATTAATTTCATCATACATCCAAACAGGTATTCCAACCAGTAAGTCTAAATTCAGAAAATTTGTCCATTCTGACCAAATCTCATCTAAGAAGAGCTGGATTCTGCCCCCCAAACTGAAAATTGTGAAACTGGGAAAGAAAAAATTGACCATAGGACTAATCTTCTGAACTATGTAAGTATATAACCATATAGCTTGCATCTGATTAATTAATTTAATTGCACTGACTCTCGGTAGGTGAAAAAATTTATGAATCAACATATTGCTTCTTAATAGGATTTTTGTTTTATAAATATTTGAAGCAATCAATTTGGCCTTTGCTTTCAAAGAGGATGCTTAACCATAACTGTAATTAATAACTTATGAAATTTTCATAGGACTCCTTGCCTGAACCAGAATCAGAGGAAATGGGCTTTCTAGAAAGTGAAGTTGAAGCTGCAGTGACCTAATCAAGGTCACCAACAGCCCAGTTGGAGACCTCTTCCATTCCATTGCCTCTAAGAATGCTTGCGGCTACTTCGCATGATGAATGCAATGAAACTAAAAAGTAGCACAGTAAGAATCTCAAATCCAAATTGACTGATAGTGAAATGTGCTTTAGTATTTTAATCTCCCAAGATCTGGATTTACATTTTTTTATATACTTCTAAGAATACGAAATTTAGATTCATCTTAG
This sequence comes from Caprella mutica, assembly GCA_947561585.1. Lineage (NCBI taxonomy): Eukaryota > Metazoa > Arthropoda > Malacostraca > Amphipoda > Caprellidae > Caprella > Caprella mutica. The sequence continues at coordinate 8,768 of CANNZV010006553.1, read as the reverse complement.
GGATTAAATACACCTGCCCATCATTTATATCCTCTATTAATGAATTTCTTCTTGTTTTTTTTATATAAGAACTGCTATTATAGAGGATTTTCTAAATTTACTATCATAATTTATGTACAAATATTGTATGCTACCTCAGCTATGCTGTGATCAAAATGATCAAATATTTGGTCAAGTTCTACACTAAATGCAGAGATTTTCAATGTCTTAGAACATGGAATCAGAAGCTTAGATATGTAAATGAAAAGAATAAATTAATTAAAATAACTTTTAAGTATGTTTTGTCCGTTAGGCTTTCCATGACGATTTAAAAGTATATTCATATAAGCGGAACGGTTTTAATTATTCATTTTGATTGAATAAAGTTAACTATTGAAACTATTCTCCTTCAATGATTTTTTTATAAATATTCTTCTTAATCACTGGAAGATTCCTTTTGCAGCTAAAAATGTATACTTTAATCTATCAATTATTACACAATACAATTTAAATTATATAGCGAAATGAATTAGTTTAATAGTTTCATTTTTTTCGATTCCCATAAAAAATACTGTCATTATTCTAGTTATTTATGTTTGGAATGATTTAGTCTGTCAATGTCCACTAGACGGTTCAGTCTGAAATGTTCCAATAGTTGCAGCAATAAACTCATGATATATAATGAATTTATTATTATACTCTTCAACTACAAGGTCTTGCATTTAGTGTCTGGTAGACTCGTTGGTTTCATGTACTATCACGGTATCACCGATTCATTTTCCTCTTGCCTTCAGGATCTTATGGAGTCACTTTCCTTTCTGACTGCTTTTTCCAGTTTCTTGTATTTAATTTCCTTTTGATGTCATCAATATGGCCTTTGGTTCCATAGCAGACGTTAAATCCCTACTAATTTTTTAAATCATTTTCTGGTAGCCAAAGGAGAATTGAACCTACTGAAATTCGATTTTTTTTTTGTTCTATTGTTATTTTATAGTTTATTTTTTTAACCATGAATGAATATTATAATTGTATGATCATAATGAGTATATGAACAGCTCTTTTTTAAATGATTGCTCCTAACTTTAAAAAATGTTAAAATTTAAAAAAAATATTAAAATATAATGGACAAAAGACAGATTATTTGTAAATGTTAGTTTTTTTTGAGTTTCAATTGACTGTGGTAACCTGTGATAAGTAGGGTTGTGACATTGCATATTTTTCATATATTTTTCTAAAACGCATATGCTTATTAGATTGGCATATGCATTTACCCATATGCATATGCATTTATCAACATACATATGCAATTATAAATATAAATATTCGTTTAGTAATATGCATATGCATTTACTAATTTGCATATATGTCTTTAGCAATATGCATAGGGGAGAACCGGGTGAGTTCGTACAGCGGGTGAATCCGTACAGTGCCATAACTAAATACCTTTTTATGTTCTAACCCGTTGAAATGTGAGTGATCCTCTACATTAAATAATAAAAATCAGTTTTAAACAAGTTCCAGCGCGTTACGGTGTAGTATGTTCCTTCGATGAGAGGTCATATATTTTTAGCACTAAAATGTAATTTTCTCACTACTTGAGCTAAGCCATAGCAATTACAATTTACTATCTAAAAACTTTATATGGAATACAAGTATTAACTAGGAAATTCTTCACTTATGTAAACGTTAAAATTTAGTTAAAACTCATTAATATCTGAGGTATTCGATTTTTAAATTAAAATGGCGGTGTGGGGTGTAATCGTACAAATATGAACGAGCACATCCTCCTCTGTACGGTTTCGCCCTATTATGTACAAATACACCTGTATTTATTTTTCATATATGCCTCGAGTATATACGCGTAAAAGAACGGATCAGTATTCTTCCTGTGATGTGGAACAAGCATATAACGTCTGGGAAAAGGGAACAGCAGTAAGTAAAGATGCTAAATTGCCTGCTTCACCATCCACCGAGCCTTCTCTTACTTCACCATCCACCGATCTTGCTCCTGCTCCAACATCCACCGAGCCTGCTCCTACTTCAACATCTACCGAGCCTGCTCCTGCTACACCATCCACCGAGCCTGCTCCTACTTCAACATCCACCAATCTTGCTCCTGCTTCACCTTCCACTGAGCCTGCTCCTACTTCAACATCCAATGAGCCTTCATCTGCTTCACCACCGACCGAGCCTTCTCCTACTTCACCTTCCACCGAGCCTGCTCCTGCTTCACTATCCACCGAGCCTTCTCCTGCTTCACCATCGACCGAGTCTTCTCCTACTTCACCATCCAGTGAGCCTCCTCCTGCTTCACCATCCAGCGATCCTTCTTCTGCTTCACCATCCACCGAGCCTTCTCCTACTTCACCATACCGAGCCTGCCCCTGCTTCACCATCCTCCGAGCCACAACCAGGCCCCTCTAGATTAAATAATTCATTTTAAGGAACATGTTTTGAAGAGATTTGTGTATTCCTAAAGCTCCTCCTAGAAAGAGCAACAGCAGAGGCAGATAACCAAGAAGGTCAATGATACCCTAGAAAAAAAAGAGTTACTGAAAGAGAAACAAATTAAAAAAAACGCAATTTCACCAGTGGAAAAGCGTAGGCTTACGATAAAAATTGACGCTCTATAATCTAGTTCGGAAGACATCTGATGAAGCCATTTGTGATTTTTTGTTATCTCAAAAGGACTTTAGTCAATTTTAAGGAAACAACTTTCAAGAGTTTGGTAATATTCCATAAAGTATGTGAAATTCTTACTGAATTTTCCCTCTTTTTTAGCACTGTACGGAGTGAAACTCTGCTTGTACGAACTCACCCGCACTTCCGCGATAACATCTCATTAAAATCAATATTATGAGAGAACCATAAAGTTTACAATAATTTAGTTCAATGTTATAAGCAGTTGAATACCTATAGATTTGATTGTGAGTTAGGTTGAACTTGTATCCCGAATAATTAAGATTCTATAAGCATTGAAATGTAAAATGTACGAACTCACCCGGTCCTCCCCTATGCATTCACCAATATGCATGCATATACATTTACCAACATGCATATGCATTTACCAACATGCATATGCATTTACCAATATTCATATACTTTTATTCTCAAATGCATATGTGTTATCTCAAAAAGTATAAAACCTGTTGCATATGCACTGCAGTATATTTCCCAGTGCATATACTGCATATTTGGTAATGCATATTGTCACAACCCTAGTGATAAGTTATAATTTATTTATATGGATTATATATAACTATTAAAACCAAAAGTTTAATCATAATATTCAGGATATAAATGACCATCTGATAAAATCTGTGAATATAATTACTATCCTACAAAAAATAAAACGTATATATACGTATTCTATATCAAGTTCAATATAAGCTATTAGTATGTATTTAAATATTAATTTTTTTAACTTGCATATATAAATGGAAGATTTAAACAGGCTCATTAAGCTGAAATTGCTTCTTGGAAAATTTGATTATGAATGCTGTAACCTTCTAACGGAAAATGCTTAAAAAGAGTTTTGTTATATAACCAGAGTAACTGAGATTCACGTAAATGCTCTATAATGGTAATTAGTATCCTCATTATGAAATCAAATAATCGAATTAACCCAATAGTTTAATTTATTTAGGTATGCTATTTTATATTTTTTTCTTTTGGCTATGGCATCAGTGAAGGTATGCGCAACAAAACAATACATGGCAACTGCCAGCAATGTCACGGCTGCCAAGCTATTTTGACTCTAATTTGTACCCGTACACTTGTACTAACTACCCTATTCTATAAACTATGGAGAGAACCCCAAAATCTGACTCAATTGGAACAATTCAGCCTCGAGGAATGGACCAAGATTACAGAGGATGAGTTCACTAAACTGGTGGAAAATTATAATTCAAGCCCGACAGAAACTATTTGAAAAATATTTACATTGTGTAGCATTGTTCTGACACTGTGACTGCAATCAGTTTTGTAACTCATAGGTTATTCAATTGCGTATTAGTCTAAACGTGCCAATAATTATGCCGTTATAGTTTTTGGTTCTCTTGCTGTACCAGTTTAATAATTCTTTGTTTCAAATATTTTACCTTCATATTGTAAATAAATCGTATTCAATATATTTTTTTCATAATTTTACCTTGAACTTCAAGTGAAAACGGATATTTCACAATAATTATGACGGTCACTGTATGTGTTTGTGTTTTGTGACTTTTGTGTTCATTTTTAATATTGAAAATTAGGAGAAATTCATTAGGAAATACATTTTTTTTCAAAAACAAGAAGAATATGTTACCATTCCGTTGTATGATATGTCGATCTTTTTCTGCAAATTATTTAAGTTGCATATTTTGTTTAGATATCAATGTTCGAAATGGACTAAAGCACACAACTTCTAATTAATGCAGCAGAATTTACATTTCCTTGGTGAAATTCTAAATAGTGAGTTAGTGCAATTTACCAGGAAGGATTTTATATTGGTGGAATTTAACGGGGTAAAATATAACTGTCGTTCCTGTTTAGCAACATAATGTGTGAATATAAATTATATTCTGCAATATGAGATCTATAATCTGAAATATTATTCCCAATAATTAAAGTTATTGATAAAAAATTAAATAAAGTTATTGATTCAAAAATAGTGGGAAAATTGGAGGGCAAATATTGATAGTACATAATCTATGATAGGACATCATCACAGTGATAATACATCATTCTCTGATAGTACACCATCACAGTGACTCTTTTCTCTGATAGTACATCATCACAGTGACTCTTTTCTCTGATAGTTCATCATCACAGTGACTCTTTTCTCTGATAGTATATCATCACAATGACTCTTTTCTCTGATAGTACATCATCACAATGACTCTTTTCTCTGATAGTACATCATCACAGTGACTCTTTTCTTTGATAGTACATCATCACAGTGACTCTTTTCTCTGATAGTTCATCATCACAGTGACTCTTGTCTGATAGTACATCATCACAATGACTCTTTTCTCTGATAGTACATCATCACAATGACTCTTTTCTCTGATAGTACATCATCACAGTGACTCTTTTCTTTGATAGAACATCATCACAGTGACTCTTTTCTCTGATAGTTCATCATCACAGTGACTCTTCTCTGATAGTACATCATCACAATGACTCTTTTCTCTGATAGTACATCATCACAATGACTCTTTTCTCTGATAGTACATCATCACAATGTTTCTTTTCTCTGATAGTACATCATCACAATGACTCTTTTCTCTGATAGTACATCATCACAATGACTCTTTTCTCTGATAGTACATCATCACAATGTTTCTTTTCTCTGATAGTACATCATCACAGTGACTCTTTTCTCTGATAGTACATCATCACAGTGACTCTTTTCTCTGATAGTACATCATCACAATGACTCTTTTCTCTGATAGTACATCATCACAGTGACTCTTTTCTCTGATAGTACATCATCACAATGACTTTTTTCTTATAGTACATCATCACAATGACTCTTTTCTCTGATAGTACATCATCACAGTGACTCTTTTCTCTGATAGTACATCATCACAGTGACTCTTTTCTCTGATAGTACATCATCACAGTGACTCTTTTCTCTGATAGTACATCATCACAGTGACTCTTTTCTCTGGTAGTACATCATCACAGTGACTCTTTTCTCTGATAGTACATCATTACAGTGACTCTTTTCTCTGATAGTAAATCATCACAGTGACTCTTTTCTCTGATAGTACGTCATCACAATGACTCTTTTCTCTGATAGTACATCATCACAGTGACTCTTTTCTCTGATAGTACATCATCACAATGACTTTTTTCTTATAGTACATCATCACAATGACTCTTTTCTCTGATAGTACATCATCACAGTGACTCTTTTCTCTGATAGTACATCATCACAGTGACTCTTTTCTCTGATAGTACATCATCACAGTGACTCTTTTCTCTGATAGTACATCATCACAGTGACTCTTTTCTCTGGTAGTACATCATCACAGTGACTCTTTTCTCTGATAGTACATCATTACAGTGACTCTTTTCTCTGATAGTAAATCATCACAGTGACTCTTTTCTCTGATAGTACGTCATCACAGTGACTCTTTCCTTTGACAGTACATCATCACAGTGACTCTTTTCTCTGATAGTAAATCATCACAGTGATTACGGTGAGAATTAATTTGTTGATTGAAAAGATTCAAACTCAACGGGAAATCCATAATATTAGAGGTTATTTAAACTCTGCGTTGAAGGTTTTTTCAGATATCAAGCTTTCGAATAGAAAGATTTCTATTCATCATCAGGAGAAGGGTGGAAAAACCTGGACCTGACAATGAATTTTATGACCAATGGTTGTATGTTGGATACCGTCTTTCTATTTAAGCTATATATCCTAAAGTTTATTAATATTAATTAACAATCTATTTAGTATTGAGATATGAGACAAAAATTAGAAAATTTGTTACTAACTTAGCTATTGCTTACTACATTAATTCTCTAGAATATTTTTACTTTCTATATATCTGTTACAAAATCAAGTGTGTTTTATCTCCTTGTTTCTATGTATGTTCTCTATTCATATTTATCTTCTCTATTCCTATACATTAATTGTTGCTATACGTGTGTCCTCTTGATCCATATGTGTGTCCTATGGATCTTAAGTGTGTCTTGTTGATCAAAAGTGTGTCCTGTAGATCTTATGTGTGTCATGTTAATCCTAAGAGTTTCCTGTAGATCTTAAGTGGGTCCTATTGATCCTAAATGTGTCCTATTGATCCTAAGTGTGTCCTGTTGATCTTATGTGTGTCTTGTTGATCCTAAGAGTTTCGTCCAGATCTTAAGTGTGTACAGTTGAACCTAAGTGTGTCCTATTGATCCTAAGTGTGTCCTATTGATCCTAAGTGTGTCCTATTGATCCTAAGTGTGTCCTATTGATCCTAAGTGTGTCCTATTGATCCTAAGTGTGTCCTATTGATCCTAAGTGTTTCCTGATGATCCTAAGTGTGTCCTATTGATCCTAAGTGTTTCCTGATGATCCTAAGTGTGTCCTGATGATCCTATGTGTGTCCTGATGATCCTATGTGTGTCCTGATGATCCTATGTGTGTCCTGATGATCCTATGTGTGTCCTGATGATCCTAAGTGTGTCCTGATGATCCTATGTGTGTCCTGATGATCCTATGTGTGTCCTGATGATCCTGTGTGTGTCCTGATGATCCTGTGTGTGTCCTGATGATCCTTAGTGTGTCCTGATGATCCTAAGTGTGTCCTGATGATCCTAAGTGTGTCCTGATGATCCTAAGTGTGTCCTGATGATCCTAAGTGTGTCCTGATGATCCTAAGTGTGTCCTGATGATCCTAAGTGTGTCCTGATGATCCTAAGAGTGTCCTGATGATCCTGAGTGTGTCCTGATGATCCTGATAATCCTGAGTGTGTCTTGATGAACTTAAGTACGCCCTGATGATCCTATTTCTATCTGACTGTAGAGGCGCGATTGAAAACGGACAACCTCTATAGTTATGTACCTATTTCTATATGGTTGTAGAGGCGCGATTGAAAACGGACAACCTCTATAGTTATGTACCTATTTCTATATGACTGTAGAGGCGCGATTGAAAACGGACAACCTCCATAGTTATGTACTTATTTCTATCTGACTGTAGAGGTGCGATTGAAAACGGACAACCTCTATGGTTATGTACCTATTTCTATCTGACTGTAGAGGTGCGATTGAAAACGGACAACCTCTATGGTTATGTACCTATTTCTATCTGACTGTAGAGGCGCGATTGAAAACGGTCAACCTCTATGGTTGTTTATTTATTCCCTTCAAACTATAGAGGCGCGATTGAAAACGGTCAACCTCTACAGTTAAGTACCTATTTCTATATGACTTTAGAGGCGCGATTGAAAACGGACAACCTCTATAATTATGTACCTATTTCTACCATAGTATAGAGGAGCGATTGAAAACGGTCAACCTCTATAGTTATGTACCTATTTCTATATGACTTTAGAGGCGCGATTGAAAACGGACAACCTCTATAATTATGTACCTATTTCTACCATAGTATAGAGGAGCGATTGAAAGCGGTCAACCTCTATAGTTATGTACCTATTTCTATATGACTTTAGAGGCGCGATTGAAAACGGACAACCTCTATAATTATGTACCTATTTCTACCATAGTATAGAGGAACGATTGAAAACGGTCAACCTCTATAGTTATGTACCTATTTCTATATGACTTTAGAGGCGCGATTGAAAACGGACAACCTCTATAATTATGTACCTATTTCTATCATACTATAGAGGAGCGATTGAAAACGGACAACCTCTATAGTTATGTATCTATTTCTTTCAAATTTTTTTTTTTTTTTTTTTTTTTTAATATATTTAATTATTATTTTATTTTCATTTCTAAGATCCATTAGTTCACACATTTTCCTTTTTCAATTTATTCTATCTTGGTTCTGAGTTTCATGTTGATCTAACGTGTTTCTATGTTTGAGAAATCAGTATTTGCATTTATTAATTATAGGAATTAATGAAGGTGTTACATCATAAGCTCTATTGATTGAATTTTGATGATGCAGTGTATAAAATGATTCTAATCTTCTACGTTGCCAAACATTTTGATTTTGTTGTAAAACTCTCGTTTCAGTAAATTTGAAAGTATGTCCAGTGTCTCGTGAGTGTTGGTAAACCTGGCTATTCTCTTTTCCAATCCTAACATCTTTTATATGTTCATCTATTCTTGTTTGCAAGTT
>CANNZV010006552.1:0-17038 GCA_947561585.1 Caprella mutica | reverse complement strand
GGTGGTGCAATGACCATATTAATATTTATATAGCAAAAGTAAAAGGGATAAACTATTTATAATTACTAGTGAGTACACTGTTCATCTAGAAAGCACAACACTGTTAGTGAATTATATTATATTAAAACAAGACTCTACACTGCACTCTAATACACTTATATTTCACGACCTCTTTATGACGATTAGTTAAAACTCACTACCACATATCATGGGACAATATTTTTCCGCAGATTAGGTAACCTTTAATTCCTTGACATTGCCAAGATGCAGTCAAATGGACAGGGAAAATGTATGCATTCTCTCTCATTACATATCATGACTTGGTTGACGACTCTGGGTCCAGTCTAAGATTTGGAACAACATAAGGCCCATTGTATGCTAACAGATACAACAATGAGTTTTCACCAACTTGTATTGATTGAATTTTAAAAGGCGTAGACTGGGCGGTAAAAACACGGCAAAAATTCTAACTACGTTAAACTAATGTGCAGAAAATAATAAGATGTACGTTTATATCAATAAATAGTTAAACACTATAAATAAGTTTATCAAATATTTTCTAATTAATACTGCTCACATCTTCTATATTAAGAACCAAACGAGTTTTACTGTAGATATTACGGAACAATACACCTCTCACAAAATGTTATTCAGGAACGAAATCACCTGTACAGGTAGAAGTTTATTGAAGCTTAAAAAATGTCATTGGCTCTAGTTAATCATAAATCCAAAGGATTAGTCAATTTACCAAAGGTACAAAAGGTAGAAGAATTTAATTCACAAGGTTGCAAAAAAGCAATTCACAAAAAGGTACGGGAATACTTTGTTCTTTTCATGAGATTACGAAACTCAATTTACAAAAGGTACGGGCACTTTCGTAATCACTTCACCGTGTGAATCGAGCAGTAATCATAATTCCAGTTCTCTTCACTGCCTTCTGTCATGTTTATCTTTCACAGGGGAGTACTAAAATATGTAATTATGTGTAAAAGATATCTTAGAAATTCTTGTAGAAATAATAGCCTTTTTCTATGTGAAAAGTACAAGAAAATTAGTACTCAATGATGACAAGTTCGGACTATAGGTTTTTATGACAGGTATGTAAAGTCTTTAATTATTAACATTAGATGTGGTTAGAGCCGGCTAATTAGATAGGTTCCGGTGGGATACTTGAAGTGTGTTAAATCTGTTAATTGTGAACCTAGTTGAGTAACTTAGAGTCAGTCACTAGGGTCAGCCCCGTCTGAGTTGGTCACACCTTCCACCATATGGATACAATACTGTAATAAAGAAATTAAGATTACTAATTTTGTATAATTTTATGTGGTGTTACTCAAGATTAACAAATCCAGCTCCCCTTTCAAGTTGAATATTCGCCTACATTTTCCCCCAAATGAATTAAATCTTTCTTATTTACATCATTTTTCAGGCTATTTCTAATCAAACTAATTTTTTCTAATTTTCCTTATTTTTTTTTAGTCAACCGAAAGAAAGACAACCTAAGAACCAATATATCAAAGTCTAACTTCAAATTATAATTGAATTTCTCCCGAAGCAGTCTCGAAAAATAAATTATATCCTCTTTTCACAAATATTTGCTGAATAGCTTTTCAATCACTTTTTTGGCAAAGGAAAATATAGAGAGAGAGAGAGAGATCCTCGAGAAATTTGCAGCGAAACTTTTTGTAGGCAGATACGGAGCCAAAGAAAATGTGACACGCTTGCTACTCCCCAGAGAAAGTTATGGTGGGGCCATAGGAGATTGAGAGGGGTAAGTTATGGTGGGGCCATAGGAGATTGAGAGGGGTAAGTTATGGTGGGGCCATAGGAGATTGAGAGGGGTAAGTTATGGTGGGGCCATAGGAGATTGAGAGGAGTAAGTTATGGTGGGGCCATAGGAGATTGAGAGGGGTAAGTTATGGTGGGTCCATAGAAGATTGAGAGGGGTAAGTTATTTATTTATTTATTTGAACAAAAATCCCTTACATTCACAACATATATACGGGAATATATATACGTTCATTAAAAAAACTAAATGTATTCAAAATAAGAGATTTCAGGCCCGGAAAAGCTTTTGCTTCTAGGGCAACCTATCTAAATTTTTCTCTTTACTAAAAATCAATAATCTACAGAATAAGGTAGAAAAGACACAAAAAGACACACAATAACAAATGTGGTTACGAAGGCAAGTATTCAAAACACAATACAATGAAAGAGGAAAATAGCTGCCATATGTTAATATAATAATTTAAAAATACAAGAATGAAACATACCAGGAAATGAACGATACTATACTTGGTTGACTTGCTCTAAAAAATGTTCCTTCAAATGACGCTTGAATGATGCTACCGTTGAGTTATCTTTAATTGTTTCAGGAATTGTGTTCCATAAAGTTACACCAGAAAAATGAATGTGAGACTTGGTTTTTTCTTTATTGAATCTAGGAATCAGTAGGTTTTGTCTATTTCTCGTAGGATATTCATGCAATTCACTATGGGTCTGTAATTTCATTTTCAAACATTTATCGTAATTTTCAAAATTAATTGTTCGGTAAATATACAATCCAACATTCAAAAAATATATATAGTCAACTGGTAGCACACTCATGCGATGAAAATAAGAAGCAGTATGATCATTATATGGCAAAAAATTTATCGAACGAATAGTTCTCCTTTGCAATATTTGTATTTCACTTTTAACATAGTTGGGAGCACCATACCATACTTCAATTGCGTAACTAATATATGGATAAATCAGAGCATAATATAAAGACTTCAGCACGTAGAGTGGCACAAATTCTCTTAACTTATACATCATCCCCAAACTACGTGAAATCTTAGAAGCTATATTAGAAACATGAGGGGCAAAGTTCAACCTATCATCAAGCATGACACCCAAAAACTTTACACTATCAGTTCGACAAACAACATTGTTACCGATTCTCACCGGATGAGGCAGTTGAACTTCACCCCTATACGAGTACAACATATATTTAGTTTTTTCGACATTTATTTTAATTTTATTTGAATTGATCCACTCCAGAATAGACATTAGTTGATTATTAATTGCAACATGTGCATCATTCAACTCATTTCGATCAAAGGCACATGAAACAGTACAGTCATCAGCAAACATCACGTACTTGAAAAACTGAGAGCAATTAGGAAGATCATTAATGTATATCAAAAAAAGTAAGGGTCCAAGATTGCTGCCCTGTGGCACGGAATGCGTCAAAGTACGCGATGTTGACTGAACACCATTGACATCTACATACTGTCTCCTATTCGCTAAATAAGACTTGAACCACTGATGAGGCAAACCTCTCACACCATAAAAATACAACTCTCCCAATAATATCTCATGGTCAACACTATCAAATGCTTTCTGAAAATCCAAATACATGGCAAACACCAACTCATTTTTGTCAATTTTTTCATAAATATAACCACAATGATGCAATATCGCCTGAGTGGTACCCCTGCCGCATCTGAACCCAAACTGATTTTCAACTATTATAGATTTACTTTCAAGATAGGAATTTAAGTGATTAAATGCATGTTTTTCAAGAATTTTCGATATAATGTTAAGCACAGAAATTGGTCGATAATTTGATATATTTTCTGGATTCCCGCCCTTATACAGGGGTACCACTCTTGCTAGCTTCAGACAATCAGGGAAAACAGAGCTACTAATGGATAAGTTAATCAAAGAACACAGAACAGGTGCAACAATCGATGATACAGACTTCAAAATGCTAGCTGGAAAGCAGTCAACAGAACATTTTTTGTTCTTCAATGAGTTAATATACTTAGCGACCTCCTCGATTGTTGCATAGGGAAATAAAAACGAACTAACATATTCACCATGGAGAAACCTGCGATAATCAAAATTTGAACCAGGTATTGAATTAGCAATCCTTGCACCTATAGAGGAGAAATAATTATTCATAGCATCAGCAACTTCCCCTGGATTACTAATAATATCATTTCCATTAACTACTCTATCAATATTTCCCCTTCTCTTTTTTAAGTTAGGTTTGATAGTTTCATTGATTAGGCTCCAAGTTCTTCTTATATCGCTCCTAACCAGATCAAATTTATTCGTGAAATAATTCCTCCTGCTATCTCTAATCATCTTAGTAACTCTGTTTCTAAGTCTGTTAAACTGATCACGAGACATCCTACCACTCCTATACAGTGCCAAATAACTATTTCTCCTCCTTATTTCGCGCTTGATGTTCCTATCTATCCATGGTTTGCTAAAGTCTTTGTAGGATACACTCTTAGTAACAATGGGACAGGCATCATTATAGTGACACATAAGAATACTTTCAAATTCCAAAAATGAAGCATTAACGTCATTCATTGCTAAAACAGGTGAAAAATCATGATTAGACAAAGCAGAACGAAGTGCATTAATAGTATACTCATTAACAACTCTAAATCTGATTGAATCACTAGCTGATAAATTAGTTACACGATCAGGGAACACATTTCTAAAGAGGCAAAACACTGGATAATGATCTGATAACGATGAGATAATAATTCCTGATATAAAAGTTAGAGGATCTTTAGAGAAAATATTGTCGAGCAGCGAGTGATTACCACTTGCATCGTTCACCCTGGTAGGCTTCGTAATTAATGGTAAAAGTGAGTTAGACGAAATTAAATTCATAAAACTTCCACTTATATTATCAATATGATGTTCAAGTAAATTGATATTGAAATCTCCACACAGAATGAAATCAGCAGAAGGCAATTCACCATACAATCTCAACAGCATACCCTCCAATAACTCTAAAAATGAAAGGATATCTCCATTTGGAGGCCTATAAATACAACCAATAACAATAATTTTACTCATATAGGAACATCTAACGAATATGCTTTCCATATGAGCATCACAGAAGCTAAAGTTTTCCATCAATGTAGATTCATATCTATCGTGAACGAGTACACTCACACCCCCACCCCTCCTTAAATCTCTCGTAATATTATACATAGTATAGTTCGGAAATTGTACCAATTGATATAAGGAGGATGTAAGCCATGTTTCAGTTAAACATATAACATCAAAACTACAGCCTAAAAGATCAAATAAAGCCTTAAGCTCATCAATTTTAGCATATAAGGACCTAACATTAAGATGGAACACAGCCATATCATTGGGGGATTTATCAATTGAGGTTTTGAAGCTATCCATATCATAGTACATAGATTGTGAGCCATTATTCAACTGAGGATAAATTTCACTGAAGTAATTTAGATCAACATCAAATTCTTGTAAAAAATCATTCAGTTCAATATAATTATAAGTGAGTCCATTCTTCTACTGATACAATTACCTCTACATCGATGGAAAGCAAAATGCTGGTTTACAGTTTGAATTACATACAAATACATAAACATACAAAAACAAAAACTTACTTTAGTGGAAACCAAAAGCAATTCTAATTGTATCTCGAAGTATACAATAGATTGCCCTGTTCCACACAACAAAACCGAATACACAAATGCACATATACCAGATATATGAGATTGTGACATTGGTCCAGGGTACCCTGAACAAAATAATAAATGCATACGACTAATCAAGTTAACACTTAAATCCGCATTATTGAAAAAATCAATGTCAGACATCAGTGAGTTATAAATAATAAAGAGCAGCATCAGGCACCACAGGGTAGCGGAGCAACAGGCATCACAGGGTAGCGGAACATCAGAGCAAAACCAGGCATCACAGGGCAGCGGAACATCAGAGCAGCATCAGGCACCACAGGGTAGCGGAGCATCAGACCAGCATCAGGCATCAAAGGGCAGCGGAACATCAGAGCAGCATCAGGCACCACAGGGTAGCGGAGCATCAGACCAGCATCAGGCATCAAAGGGCAGCGGAACATCAGAGCAGCATCAGGCACCACAGGGTAGCGGAGCATCAGAGCAGCATCAGGCACCACAGGGTAGCGGAGCATCAGAGCAGCATCAGGCATCACAGGGCAGCGAAATATCAGAGCAAAACCAGGCATCACAGGGCAGCGGAACATCAGAGCAGCATCAGGCATCACAGGGCAGCGGAACATCAGAGCAGCATCAGGCATCACAGGACAGCGGAATATCAGAGCAGCATCAGGCATCACAGGGCAGCGGAACATCAGGGCAGCGGAACATCAGAGCAGCATCAGGCATCACAGGGCAGCGGAACATTAGAGCAGCATCAGGCATCACAGGGCAGCGGAACATCAGAGCAATATCAGGTATCACAGGGCAACGGAACATCAGAGCAACATCAGGTATCACAGGGCAACGGAACATCAGAGCAACATCAGGCATCACAGGGCAGCAGAACATCATAGCAATATCAGGTACCACAGGGCAGCGGAACATCAGAGCAACATCAGGCATCACAGGGCAGCGGAACATCAGAGCAACATCAGGCATTATAGAGTAGTATTTCGAAGAACAGCAAACGCAAAGAATGCCACACAACGTTAACAATAACAGCAGTTTGATTGAGCAATAGCAGCAAGAAAGTGTAACAAGATTGTCAGCTCTAGATAAACAGCAGGTAATTTCGAACAAAAAGTTATATGAAGGCAGTCATGTGGTACGAATGTCATCAGGCCGTATATCTTCAAAGTCAACATTCAGTTCTGAAGTACAAAGTTCCTCAAGAACTGATAGGGAACCGACAAAAATCTTTTTACTTGCCGAGCGACCATTGCCAGATTTTAACCAGAAGTAGACTCTGCCGCCGTTCGATCCACAGTGCTCAACCTTATCAGGGCATTTCTTTTTCAATCTTCTCAAGGAGAAGAGAATTCCCGATCTTGTTGGGGTAAGATTCTCGTTTATAAACAGCCCTGCCGGCTTCACACTCCTACATGACCTTAGGATGTCATCTTTTGTTTCTTCATTCGTAAGTTTTAGCAGGATATTTCTTTTATCAGGTCGTTCAAGGCCAGGAGGCTTACCCAATCTGTGAGCCGATGCTACATTGTTATTGGATAATTCATAATTCATCGCTGATTTAAGAATGTTAGCAGCTACAAGACTGATATTCTCACCAACTTTTCCCACCGGCAGCGATCCCCCAGAAATAACAACATCATTCCGCCGTCCATATGTTTCAAGGTTTTCCAAGCGTTCCAATGCTCTATTCACATCCCTCCTTAGTGTTGCATTCTCACGTTCCAATTGCTGAATTCTCTCATCTTTTGTTTCAAGGAAATTTATCAATTCATTAAACTTAGTTTCAAACTTATCTTCCAGTATAAAAAGCAGATTTCTACTCTCCTGAGACAATTGTAGGTTGTCAGCGCCATCTATGATCGAGGAGCCAGATCGCAATGTTCGGATGGTGATTGGTTCGAAAACAGGAGTGGTTGACTGATTTGGTTTAATATTATCTTTCTTCTTTGCGTTATTCATGGTAATATAATTACCGAGAAAAAAACAGTTAATCAGACAATGAATGAATGCACTTCAAGCAGCCGACACGTCACACTAGTGTAGCGTGATGTAAACCAATATGGCGGTCAATTTAAACACGAGCAGGCACCATATGTATTCACAAAGCACTATTTTTCAAATAAGTTTTTCACAAAGCACCATTTATCAAATTTGCTTTCAAATAACTTGCAGACAGAAAGTAACTACAATTCTTTATAGTTTATACACCTTATTCACAATGTATAATCAGAGTAAGACGTGTAGAAATAAGTTTTTAACAGTATGATAGTACACTCTCAGAACGACTCATGACACTACACGTCCACACAGCTCAAAGTAGCTTATTCTCTTCTGATATCGTATGGTGGGGCCATAGAAGATTGAGAGGGGTAAGGTATGGTGGGGTCATAGAAGATTGAGAGGGGTAAGTTATGGTGGGGCCATAGAAGATTGAGAGGGGTAAGGTATGGTGGGGTCATAGAAGATTGAGAGGGGTAAGTTATGGTGTTATGGTGGGGCCATAGAAGATTGAGAGGGGTAAGTTATGGTGGGGCCATAGAAGATTGAGAGGGGTAAGTTATGGTGGGGCCATAGAAGATTTAGAGAACATCCAAATCTAAGGGTATCTTTTACTCTTCTTGTTTTTAGTGGGAAAATATTATCATTTTAAACAAAAAAAATACTAAGATCGTCCTCTGACATTTGACCAGAATACACTGTTATGAAATGTCCAATAATCTTTTCGAATTAAATAAAATATTACAATAGCGTTCTGTAGGACCATAGTTCGGATGTTGCCAGAAAATTTCAGCTTATTCTGTTGGATAGTGTCTGAAAATATCCCAGAAAGAATGTCGACTATTTTCTTGTTTATCCCATTCTAAAATAACTGTTGATAGTTCGAAAACCACTTTGAATTTCGGAAAATACTTACAACACGAAAAACTAGACACAACTTTCTAAAAAGTTGTAAATTTAAAAGTCTCTAGGTTTCAGAGTAATGATTTATACAAGTCACAGACGACATATAGACGTACGTGTAACGTCACAGACGTACGTATAACGTCACAGACGAACGTATAACTTAATATGTATGATGATTTAAAAACTGAAGTGTTTATTCAATATTGCATTATTTTAGAAAAACTGATAACATATAATATCATTTTGACAACATTTCCTCCAAAACCAATCCAGAGAATTGTAAAAGAGTACATTTGAGCTAATTAAAAACACACAAAGTCTAATTACTTATTAGGGCAATAACTGCTTTGCTATTGCACTAATGCCTAATCACGCTAATCAAATTGCAATTATAATCACACTGTCCGATAATTAGGAAAAACCCTTGAAAAGTGAGCAATTTTTATGATTTTAGGAAGATGAGTTTTGGTATTTTTAGGAAATTTAATTTGATGAACACAGTGACAGAACGGAATATTTGTGAAAATAATTTGTGGCTAATTTTTATAATGTTTTATTTGGGTAATGATAAATTATATTTCATCCCTACATCATCGAAAATGTAAACTTACTCTCTAATTCTTTTTTTTTTTTTATTTGAAAATGATGTCTTTTTCGAAACAAGGCATATTTTTAGTTGAAATTGTTATTAATGTTCAAAAAACGATGTGAATGAACATTTTAAATTACAATATTATTAACTACAATATAACTTTAAATATAAGATTCATCTTTTAGTGTAAATATCGTAAAAAACAAATAAGTACAAAAGTCCACATTGAATTTTCAACTCTTAGATAAAAAAAACTCAAAAAAGAAAAAAACTAAATAATCTGCCGATATTAAAAGGTTGCAGATGTTGAGCATTTCATTCAGTTACTTCATTTCATTCAGTTACTTCATTTCGTTCACAAGTAACTGGAAGAAATCTAACAGAGAACATCCTTATGACAGTTCAAAATTGGATGACTTGAAGCGGAAGACTCCAAACAATTGTTATGGTGTAAACAATTCGAAAAAATGTTATTATCGATATTGTTATTGCCGTCAGAAGTGAGCAAGAAATTTATTTGTTAATAAAATAAACGGAAAAAGATTTGGTAGATTTGAAATATAATTTTCACCACTTGAGATATATCTATTTTCGAAAAGTGAGTAAATTAAGTTGGGTCAAGCTACGAATTATCGGTCAGTCTCTCATTAATTTTCTTTAATTCTTTTATCTGACCAATTATGGTCTAACGTACAGGGCTTGATTTTTATTGATATGCAGATTGATAGATTATTATTGATTATTTTTCAATTGTAAACATGATGAATCTGTATATTTTTAGATCTCAATAAATTTATCATTATCATTATTATAATTATTTTTTCCTATATAATCTTATCTTGTATGTTTTCCACTGGGTTTTTCAGTATAAAATTATTAAATTTTAGTAAATTGTTATCCAAAAACTGAGTGAAAGAATCAAACTTTACAATTTGAAGAAGAGGCCTAATTTGAAGCAACTCAATTGAAAATAAGAGCAGGTTCGAGGCTGCGGTTGTCTCGAACCTGCTCTTATTTTCAATTGGGAACCGAAGGTATAATTTAACTCAATGAACACTCTTTCCATACCCATACTGTATTGAAAAATAGTATATTGAAAAAATAGTCTGTTACATCATACGAATCTTGTATTATATTAAAATGGCTATTTTAAATAGATAGGGCCGCTATATCATCATATGCATCTTCAATTTATTTCACTTGGTTGGAATTGAAGAAGCTGCCTACGTGTCACCACAATATTTTCTTCCTCTCCGTCGCTGCTTATCTAAAAGATGTCAGACAAGTTTTCGGAGCCACTTTTAGCCTGATGGTGGAATTCAATTTGGCTCTCGACATCCCTCTGCGAAATGTCTGAAATACTGAAGCCATATATTGCAATACATTTCATGACTTCTTTTGTAAAGTGCACTTTATATTATTTAGTAAATTAGGCTATGGAATATTTATCGTTAAAGTGAGTTCAATAATGTCATATCTAACGAAAGTGCTTCTAAGATTCAAAGACTCATAGAAAATGCTCATTAATTTCAACAACATCGTTTCCAAAAATAGAATAATTTCAATAACGTCATTTCCAAAAAAAAAATGTTCATTAATTTCAATGACATAATTTCTACAGTATCACCCATAAATTTCAGTAACTTCATAATTAAAAATTGCTAATCTTGTGTTGTTTATCGTACACCATCTTGTCCAGAAATCACGAATCTATATCTATACCATTTTTTCATGGTTTACTAAATAACCTCACTAATTTGAGCTGATAACGAATATTTAAATGAATTTAAATTAACGAGCTTTCAAATGAAATATGCCAATTTTCAAAATAATGAGCCATATGCGTCCGTAGAGTTTCTTTTGCCAAGCTGTCAGCAGTACAAAATTGAGTTTGTCCAATTTCTTGCCTATAGAATACAGAAGCTTATTTTTGCCGCGAAATGTCAAGTCTCAGCCTTTCCTTCACTCGCTTCTTTGATCTAATTTCAATCGAGGAAAGATGTTTGTTTTGTCGGAACTGTCAAATTTAAACCTTCGAACATCAGTTCTAATATCGAAACTTGCCGATGTGGATTTCACAATGCACCAGAAGGAAAACAATTCACTGTTATTATTATTCGAAAAATGAACCATTTTTATATATATATTCTCCAGAATGGTTTAAAAAAATATTTTATTCATCCGGATTTAACACATAATTACCAACTCTTTTAATAATGCGTCTTCTTGTTTTTAATGTAAATAATATTTTCTTTTCAAATGAAACAAATGAATAATTTTAATCAAACATCGAGTTCTAATTATAATTACTCATCGACAGCTCCATTAGTGCTGGTGACATTTCTAGTCCTCATATCTGCTGGACTATCATTGGTAGTTAGATGGTACCATTTCATATAATTTTTGTGGAGATTTTAATGTCTTTAATATTTTCATGGAGATTCAAAGTGAAATTTTGCCTAAAAACTTTTGCAAAATCACTCAATTGTTGGTTTTCCCATCTAGCTAGATATGGCAATTGAAAAAAGGTCCGTTCGTTTCATCCTGTATATTTTAAATGTTATATGTAATATGAAACATTGAAACACGTGACCTCATAGACAGTTATCTCTTCCGAAAAAGAAACTTTTCAAATATCTCAAAGAGATAACAGATATAGTGTGTGTTTTAAGTCGATTACAATTTATTTAACTGTTATATCCAAGTGAAAACATAAAATTTTATTGGACACCGAATATTAAAATGGAATCCGAGGCTTTAGAGTTTGAATGATTTTTTATTGGATCTTTGGAAACGTTTTACTTGGTTATTGCAACAAGAATGTAGAAAATTGAGCTTGGATTCAATTCAAATAATCCTATTGCTAAATAATGTAAATGTAGCGTATTGCTAAATAATGTTGTAAAGAAAGTTAATTGCAAAATAGTATTTTAAATTATAGGATTAAGGCCCTTTTAGACGTGATACATTTTCACAATATCGTGCGACAATTTGTTTCAGGATTGTCGCTTGGGTGTATCAGCAACAGTTTTTTTTTTTCGGCGACATTTCTTGATTCGCTCTGTATGAGTAGGTGTTGCGCGACAATGCTGCGACAAATGTATACAGACATCCTTAGTGTGTTATTGACTGTCAGAGGGAGATGAGTGCGTCACTGCAATGCTCACATAATATCACGATCACTTACAGATGTATCATATTTTTATATATATCTTTTACAAACTAATTATAAGAAGTACAGCCAACCTGTACTTTATCTTATTATTTCACTGTTATGTGAAATCTTATTATGTTTCGCATCAAGTTTTTAAGGTCAAAAATATCTCATATTACATCAAGTTGTGCTAATTATTTTGAATGATCCTCTTCTCTTCCTTTTGTATCCAAGTAAAACTACCAACTAAAGTTATCTCTCGATGTTCCTATCGTCAGATCATAATTTTGAAATGGCCAATAGTATGTAATTTAAGGGCACCGTTCCCAGATTTTGAAAAGTTTTTTTATTATTGAAGCTACGGTTGTGAAACTTTGTACATATATCTAAAATGAATTCTAAGATGTTTTTGTGTCTTGACATTTTTTCGATTCGACCCATAGAAAACGAGTTATTCAAATTTCGAACAAATTTCGAACAGTGTGTAAATTAATAAATGGATACTACAATTTTGTAGCTATGACATTATGGTTTTTTGCATTCGATTCTCCACAAGATTCTCTACAAACTGTGGAAGCGTTTTTTTTATTTTTCAAATTGGTTTTCAAATTATTGAAATTTTTAGTGAAAAAAAAAATTGAAAAAATATAAATTTCAAAATTCAATATTCTGGATAATAATTCGAAAATTAAATAAAAACTCTTCCAGAGTTTGTAGAGAATTCCGGGAAAAATCAAATGCAAAAAATCGCGATACCGTAGCTTCAAAATTGTAAACGCCTTAGGCTTTTGAATTACAAGATTTTTAGATATCTGATCTAATAGAAAATCCCATTCAAAGTTTAACAATCTGACACGCTGCATACGACTCCTGTGAAGGTTTACGGGTAACTGAGGAGCATACCTTAGTGTGCATCTGATTAGTGGTACGTTAGATACCAGATATAGCGAGATAATTAATTATTACGAATTATAATTGGCTGAGAGTTGGTTTTTAGAGTACATATTGTCTCCCTACCCCCCGGTCCCCTTTTCCTTTTCTCCTTCTTTTAACTATTACTTTCCCTTTTAACTATTAGAAGGTTAAAAAGCAACTATTTACACAATAAAAAAAATTTAATGTTGTCATTTTTCCCGGGAACGGTCCCCATAAACAGCTGTTTGTGTGACACAGTTGCTTGTGAGTTGCCTCGCAACGTATTTTTGTCTTAAAAGATTGTTCGCCGTATACTGAAACATTTGTGCGACATTTGTATGCATACAATGTTGCTGATACAAAAACTGTTTCATATTTTCAATTGAATAATAAAAAACGTAATATGAATTAATTATTATTTAACTTTTATTATTATTAACCCAAATTAATACATGCATGATTTCAATTGGAAAAATGAAAATTACCAATAACGCATTAAACTATACTTGAATAACTAAATTTAGAAATATATAAAGAATTTAATACCTGGAATATTCCAGAGTAACAAGAGGAGAATAAAACAGGAATATTCCAATATAGCCGTGTACTCTAAAGGAATTATAGACTTTGTAACTGGAGTAGACTTCATACAAAATAATATCATATAATAATCATCTATACTATAATATATATAGTCAATGGGATCACAATTTTAATAGGAAGGAAAGTAGTTATTGAATATACATGGGTAGTTAATATATATATATTTTCAAAAGAGTTTTAAGTAATAAAACCTTTTCATATTATTATCTATTTTAAAATAAAAAAAATGACCCGAAATGTGCCTTGTGCTTCAAATTGGTTCATTTTGACCCACAATAGTTATTTATAAAATATCATTTCTTAAAAATCCTAATTTCATAAATATACGAATAAAAAAAAATATTTTTATCTTTTAAAATCTCTGTAATGAAATTTTTTCATTTAAATAATTTACTTACTTTAAGTTAGTTATACACGCTATAACTCCATGTATTATGTAACTAACTATGTACAATTTATATTTATGTTTGCTATATATACAAATATACATACTCTATGACACACACCATCTGCTATCACCATTCCGTAATATTATTTGTAGGGTGCGGTCACAATTACCAGATGTAAATTAATCACCAGATGGAAATTATACAGGTATTTAATAAATAATTAATAATATAAAAATATAACAATTTGCCACATTATTTACTTGATATTAAGACTAACAGTTAAAATATACTTTTTTTCTTCTTGTCCTTACATATTCTAAAATTTTGGCTGAGTTTTCTTTTTAGAATAATAATGAATTAATATAAGTTTTACTCCGCTAAATAGCGAATGAAAATGTTGAATGTCGCATCCGACATAACCCTTTGCCCTGCCTACTATAACTTTTCGTTAACTTTTTAACAAAATCTCTAAAATAAATTCGTTCCCATACAAAAGAAAGCGAGAAAATTATCAAAAAATGAGAAAAAGCTTTGTAACTAAATAAGAAATTCGAGTTATCGGTCAGTTCCACTTTTTCGATCAAGTAAGAAAAAGGTGTTTATAAGCTATATTTAATTGGTTATTTAACGAATTGAAAAAACAAATTATATTATGATTGTTTTATTTATGTTCCTAATGTTACCGAAAATGTGGAACCGTCCGATAAATTGAAAGTTACCCTCTTACGTGAATTGAATACTCTAACTAGTAATTTCTATTTCGAATATAGCTCTATTAAGTTATTCTATCATACCAATTCATTTTATTAATTAGTAATACACGTGATATAAAAAGAATTTTAATTTGATTAAACGTAGAGGGAGGCTATACTGAAACTAATTCGATTGACATTTTTTGATTAGTTTATCCATCGGATAAGAGAAAAGAGTCACTGTGATGATGTACTGTCAGAGAAAAGAGTCACTGTGATGATGTACTATCAGAGAAAAGAGTCACTGTGATGATGTACTATCAGAGAAAAGAGTCACTGTGATGATGTACTATCAGAGAAAAGAGTCACTGTGATGATGTACTGTCAGAGAAAAGAGTCACTGTGATGATGTACTATCAGAGAAAAGAGTCACTGTGATGATGTACTATCAGAGAAAAGAGTCACTGTGATGATGTACTATCAGAGAAAAGAGTCACTGTGATGATGTACTATCAGAGAAAAGAGTCACTGTGATGATGTACTATCAGAGAAAAGAGTCACTGTGATGATGTACTATCAGAGAAAAGAGTCACTGTGATGATGTACTGTCAGAGAAAAGAGTCACTGTGATGATGTACTATCAGAGAAAAGAGTCACTGTGATGATGTACTATCAGAGAAAAGAGTCACTGTGATGATGTACTATCAGAGAAAAGAGTCACTGTGATGATGTACTATCAGAGAAAAGAGTCACTGTGATGATGTACTATCAGAGAAAAGAGTCACTGTGATGATGTACTATCAGAGAAAAGAGTCACTGTGATGATGTACTATCAGAGAAAAGAGTCACTGTGATGATGTACTATCAGAGAAAAGAGTCACTGTGATGATGTACTATCAGAGAAAAGAGTCACTGTGATGATGTACTATCAGAGAAAAGAGTCACTGAGATGATGTACTATCAGAGAAAAGAGTCACTGAGATGATGTACTATCAGAGAAAAGAGTCACTGTGATGATGTACTATCAGAGAAAAGAGTCACTGTAATGATGTACTATCAGAGAAAAGAGTCACTGTGATGATGTACTATCAGAGAAAAGAGTCACTGTGATGATGTACTATCAGAGAAAAGAGTCACTGTGATGATGTACTATCAGAGAAAAGAGTCACTGAGATGATGTACTATCAGAGAAAAGAGTCACTGAGATGATGTACTATCAGAGAAAAGAGTCACTGTGATGATGTACTATCAGAGAAAAGAGTCACTGTGATGATGTACTATCAGAGAAAAGAGTCACTGTGATGATGTACTATCAGAGAAAAGAGTCACTGTGATGATGTACTATCAGAGAAAAGAGTCACTGTGATGATGTACTATCAGAGAAAAGAGTCACTGTGATGATGTACTATCAGAGAAAAGAGTCACTGTGATGATGTACTATCAGAGAAAAGAGTCACTGTGATGATGTACTATCAGAGAAAAGAGTCACTGTGATGATGTACTATCAGAGAAAAGAGTCACTGTGATGATGTACTATCAGAGAAAAGAGTCACTGTGATGATGTACTATCAGAGAAAAGAGTCACTGTGATGATGTACTATCAGAGAAAAGAGTCACTGTGATGATGTACTATCAGAGAAAAGAGTCACTGTGATGATGTACTATCAGAGAAAAGAGTCACTGTGATGATGTACTATCAGAGAAAAGAGTCACTGTGATGATGTACTATCAGAGAAAAGAGTCACTGTGATGATGTACTATCAGAGAAAAGAGTCACTGTGATGATGTACTATCAGAGAAAAGAGTCACTGTGATGATGTACTATCAGAGAAAAGAGTCACTGTGATGATGTACTATCAGAGAAAAGAGTCACTGAGATGATGTACTATCAGAGAAAAGAGTCACTGTGATGATGTACTATCAGAGAAAAGAGTCACTGTGATGATGTACTATCAGAGAAAAGAGTCACTGTGATGATGTACTATCAGAGAAAAGAGTCACTGTGATGATGTACTATCAGAGAAAAGAGTCACTGTGATGATGTACTATCAGAGAAAAGAGTCACTGTGATGATGTACTATCAGAGAAAAGAGTCACTGATGATGTACTATCAGAGAAAAGAGTCACTGAGATGATGTACTATCAGAGAAAAGAGTCACTGTGATGATGTACTATCAGAGAAAAGAGTCACTGTGATGATGTACTATCAGAGAAAAGAGTCACTGTGATGATGTACTATCAGAGAAAAGAGTCACTGTGATGATGTACTATCAGAGAAAAGAGTCACTGTGATGATGTACTATCAGAGAAAAGAGTCACTG
>CANNZV010006551.1:0-17063 GCA_947561585.1 Caprella mutica | reverse complement strand
CGAAAAACCAAAGCCATTTGAACGAAACGTTACCCCTGAACTAATTTATGAAAAGTCAAAGGTACATGCAGTTGGAATTAATGGAGAGCCATTAGTTACAACGCATGGCAACCGAGATATGAAGTGTAAAATATCACGTGACGGAAGCGCTGATAGAAGCCGTGGCAGCACATTAAGTGCTGATGTAGAAAACAATTCTCAGACAGTGCCATCAGCACCAAGAAGGTTAGTTAATGCTGACATATCATGTGGAATGTCAGAGTATGAAGACAAAATGACGCAGTTACTAAATGACTTTAGAGACGTAATCACGATTAAGGACGAAAAAATCGGGACTACTAGTATATGTAAACACACAATAATATTGAAAGATCCTAATATAGTGATAAACAAGATGCCGTACCGCATCCCACATAAATTTCAAGAACAACTTGAAGAAGTCAACAGGTCAATGTTAAAAGAAGGTACTATAGAACCTTCAATGTCCGAGTACAACTTTCCCGTTATCGTGGTTCATAAAAAGAATGGGGAAATACGACCCGTAATAGATTTCAGATCATTAAATAAGTGTGTCCATATACAAGGATTTCCGTTACCTAGGGTTGACGATATGCTTGGATCTTTAGGTGGATCAAAGATATTTTCTAGTTTAGATCTGAGGAGTGCATTTCACCAGGTGGAACTCTCCGAGGAGTCTAAAAAGCTTACAGCATTTGCGGTAAATGGAAAAAAGTACCATTTCCGCAAATTACCCTTCGGGTATGTCAATAGTCCAAAAGTATTTCAAGCAATAATGACAAAAGCGTTAAGTAATGTATTAGGGAAACTCTGTTTCGTATTTATTGATGACATCCTAATTTTTAGTCGATCTTATGAACAACATTTAAATGACATTGGCCAAGTGCTAATGAATTTACGTGACGCTCATTTGAGATTAAAATTAGAGAAGTGTGAATTCTTTAAACACGAAATTAATTTTCTTGGACATCGAGTCACTACTGAGGGCATCCGATGTATCCAAAACGAAAAACTTAGAGAAGCATCTAGACCAACAGATGTAAAACAACTTCAGCGATTTTTAGGGCTTGCGAATTATTTTCGTAAGTTCGTACCTAAATTTAGTCAGAAAGCCGACCCATTATATAGACTATTAAGGAAGGACACTAAATTTGACTGGACTGACGAATGTGAGACTAGTTTCATTAATCTCAAAAATATTTTGACATCAGATACGGTTTTAGCACATCCAAATTATTCCAGACCATTTTATTTATTTACTGACAGCTCAAATATCGGAGTTGGCGCAGCATTGCTACAACCAGATTCGACCAAAAGCAAAACATTAAGACCCATAGCATATTTCAGTAAATCATTAAATTCTACTCAAAAAAGGTACTCCACGACTAAACTAGAGTTTCTTGCAATACATCTAGCTTTAAAGGAATTTCAATATCTATGTCTAGGATATCCTATTACCATTTTAACTGATCACAAACCTTTATGTGCATTTTTTGGTAATAAACTTCCTTTAGACACGGCATTAGCCAGGTGGGCAATAGAGGCGAGCACATATGATTGTACCATCAAATATTTTGAAGGTAAGAGAAATGTGGTAGCCGATACCCTTAGTAGATTAACTCCTCTAACGGAAGAAACAATAGATGATTGTGAACTTTTAACACCATCTAATGAAAGTTGTAATTCAATTGAAAATTATATAGCAACCACAAGATCGAGGGCTAAGCTAAACGTACCACAAATTATTAACGACAATGACAATGACTCAGAAACAGACTCAGAAAACGAACAAGAATCAGATACATCTAAATTGTATAAAATCAACAAAGAAAAACCATTTCTAAACTACATACCTAAACAGGAAGACATAACATGGACTTTAAACAGACTAAAGACTGCACAGTCAAACGACTTTGCTTGTAAGGAAATAATGGATATATTACAGAAAAAACAATTAGGAACATCTAGGAACATAGCTGAATTTTTCATATTAGACGGAATATTATATCGACATCGGAAAATAGATACTCGGGCAGCCAGTATTGTTAATTATGTTATACCAAATGAAATGATCAATTTAGTAATTAATTCAATACATTTTAACACCCATTGTGGTTTAGCTCATACGCTATTTCAATTTCGACTAAAATATTATCATTTTCAAGAAAGATCGGTCATAGAATCTTTTATTAAAAGATGTGACGTTTGCAAAATCCTTAAAGGAAGTCTAGATACACCAATTAAATTAATGTCTGCCCCAGTAGCTAATACACCATTTGAAACAGTTTCATTTGATTTTATTGGACCTTTTATAACAACTGACACGAACAACAAATATATTTTATCAATAACATGTATGTTGACAAGATATAACGAATTACACGCAGTAGCTGACAAATCAACTAACACAGTAATTGATTGTCTAAGTAAAACATTTAGTCGTTGTGGATATCCCAAAACGTTAATGTCGGATTGTGCGAAAGAATTCAAGTCTAACGCAATTAGAACTTTCAGTGAAATACATCAGATATACAAATGTGAGGTATTACCATACTCAGCATATTCCAATGGAATTTGTGAACGTAATAACCAGAAAATTAACAAATTATTAAGATTCTATGTAGCCACAGTAGATCACAATAATTGGGACATGTTTCTCGATATTGTCCAAAACACAATTAACAACCAGGTCAATTTGACCTTGAAAGATACACCCTCATACGCTCTTTATGCGAGGGACACATCTCCAAATATTCAAGCAGAAAATTTGGATAGCATTTACAATTTAGATACATCAGAATCAATAGTCAAAATCAAGGCTAGGCAAGCTCTATTTATTCAAGATCAGATAAGAGCTAACATAATTAATCAATCAAACAAACGCATAATTTACCACAATAAGACACGTAAAGACAAAATTATACAGATAGGTGATCGAGTATTAATTAGAAATCATCAAAAAACACATAAATTACAATTAAATTGGATAGGACCAGGTACAGTATTACAAGTGAAAAAAAACAAAGCTATAATTAAATTAGGACATCAAACGATAACGAGCAATATAAATTATCTAACTAAGTTGGAAAATTTCACAACAAATTAATTAAATAATTTCATTAACATCATTAAACAGGAAATCAAATTATGAGAAATTTGAATATAAACATTATATAGAAAGTCCACAAAAGGAACACATAACACGAAGTAACATGAGTAACATGTTACATTTACACGAACACGTGGCATATAACACAGTTACATGCAAAGAGTCAGAGAAATGTTTACATTTTTTTTGCTTACGCGAGACAAACAAACAGAGCATACAATTCATTGTTCAAACTACAATATTTCCTTTGCTCAGTAAGAGAATTATTGTATGTATTTAATTGTATGAATTTTAATTGTAATATTTGTATGTATTTAGTTTAAGTTGATGGGATGAATTATGAATTTTATTAATATAAAATTTCATATAATAATTTTAATAGGATTAATATTTTTTGTTGTATGCATGTTAATTTTAAATTTTTTGTTTAAATGTTGGGTAACGAATAAGATGAATTATATTCTGTAAAATTGTTTGAATGAAAATTTGAAAAAAAAAAAATATATATATATATATATTCAAATTTAGGATGAAATACTGAAATAATTTAAAATCAAAAATGATCAATTCAAAATGAGACTGAAATATGATAAAATACCTAAAATGAACAGGGGCCATGGTCTAACGGTATCGTTTCGATTTCAGTGACGAGAGGCAGAGAGGACCCAGTTACCCACACAGCCAACAGCTCCTCAGCCACAAACAGCCAGTGACTGACCCTCAGCCACTCACAGCCGGTTGACACACAGAACTGTAATTCAAGGTCGTGAGAAGTGATCAGCTGGAGCGATGGGGCAAACTCAGAGTAACTTTGACCTGAACTCAGTAGTGGAGCTGATCCAGAAATCATCTTCAATGAACAAAGCTCATTTGGAGCAAACCATTAAAAACATGGGGTCTACAAAGTACGACCTAATACCAGACTTGTTCAGCGACATTTTAGTGTTAATTCTAACACTACTGGTTGTGATGATTCTCGTATGTGGATATCATCAGTCAAAAAAGATTAAGTCAGAAGAGGATATGAAGATGTACGAAATTAGGAATTTGAGGTCTAAGATGGCGACTGAGGCTTTCAATCAGATTAAGCGAAACACCCCTTTAGATTAGAGGAACTAGGTGGAACAGTTAATATCTTTAATGATCAGGCAGTTAATATACAGGCGACAACAGTTATAGTAATGCCTCAGGCAAAACGAAGGCCAAAAATCGAAATTACCAAAACTAAACCTAACAGCATTTAAGATTTTTTTTCCTCAAACTCAATTTGATCATTATTTTAATTTTTTTTTAATTTTAAGTTGGGTAATTTTAAGTGAAAATTAATAATAATCGTTTTTTCAATTGAATTTAATTTTAAGTTTAATTTTTTTTTCGGTGTTAATTTTAAGATTTAAATTTAAAGATCACAACTGTCTCAAAATTTGATAAAGATGATCAAAATTCATATAACTTCAATTACGAATAAAAATTCATTAAAAGATCATAAAATACGATATCATAACATATGATAAATTAAAATGAAAATTTTTTTTTGATTGTAAATTTAAAAAAAAAAAAAAGTAAATGCAGTAACAATTTGTGTAATGTATTGGAGTGATCAAAGGTCTCTGTTAATATTTAGACTAAAAATCTACATATTAGGAGGGAGGGGTGAGATCTCTAATAGATTAGGCAAGTTATTACGTTTATAAAATGAAAAAGTTGTTACATTTTTGAACTGAGACATATTAGGTAGGAGTAATTTAGATTATTTTGAGAATAAATAAAAATATTGTTAAAGCAAAATTAAGATTGTATAGGTAAGATTAAAAATTTAAGAACATTTGGTGAATGCACATTAGTATTACATATTTCTAGAACGAATTAAAACTCAAATTTTTCAATTTTCTAATAATATGTTTATTACCGGTTCGAGAAATTTCAAGAGATCCAATATACATGTTTCCACTAACAGCGTGAGCGTCTGAACATTGTTCAATATAGAGTAACAATGGGTAGACAAACCAGCTGGCAGTTTTGGAAAAATGTGAATTGTAACTTTGAAATTTTCGGAAGGGGGGAGCAATGTAGTAAAGCAAACACAGCAATTGTGTATGCATTACTATCATCACGAACCTATATGATTGTAAGTAAGTGACAGTCAAATCAGTTACCGATTTGCTCTCGTGAGCTACACACCTATTCTCCTGTTCGTAGTTATTTGAGACCTTAACGTGCGAGCGTTCTAGTGGAGATATTATTTGTAATAACATGTGCTTGACCAATGAATATAATCTCTTTAAGTGTTAATTACTTTACCATTATTACCCTTAAATACAGTTAAGCTTGGACCAGAGGCCTGAGGTCGGAACCATAGTGGCAAGTTGGTTCTAGGGCATGGTACCATGAGTATTTAGTAGAAAGAGATTTATAAAGAGAAAGGAATCTGAAAATACCACAAAGTAAGATCCTAATCACTTAAGAGCCCATACACTTAGACGTTATAGTGAAGCAAACTAAGTACGTCACAATTAATAAAGCCTTAACTCTCTTTCTGTAACTTTTATTATGGTCTTCAAAAACGGACGCTCGAAATGGACAAAACATTATCAGTCTCTTTATCAGATCCTAACAAACTACCATCATCACACTGAAACATAATAGAATTTCTTGTTTTTCCATTCAAAATATAAGTATTTAAATATTTCCAAGTTAGTCTGACATCACCAAAAGCTTCATTAAATTTCATCTTAATTAAAATAGTTTTTCTTTGCTTTCTTAATCTTCGTTTGTAAATTATTCTTATATACTGATTATA
This sequence comes from Caprella mutica, assembly GCA_947561585.1. Taxonomy (NCBI): domain Eukaryota; kingdom Metazoa; phylum Arthropoda; class Malacostraca; order Amphipoda; family Caprellidae; genus Caprella; species Caprella mutica. Next base: position 11,136 of record CANNZV010006551.1, on the reverse strand, counting down.
AATATCGAAATCAACAAGCCCTGATTAATAATTCTTAAATAATTTGAATTTATATTTTATCTCGTTCGATTATTCACAATAAATCCATGGGTTCCTTACGGATTTAACAGAAATTTACTTACAACGAATGAGACAAGAATTATCATAAGCTCTATAAAATCTGTCTAAAAACATGTTACACATTTCATTGACATCCAACAAATTAAATTCATCATCCACTAACAATTTCAGGCAATACATTGAAGAGTTTAGATAAATTATTCTTACTATGATCTCTCAATTTCTTATTTATTGGGGCTTCCGTTGGTCCAAATTCCAAGATAACGAAAATAGTAGAGTGATCGGTAATACGTACCATTTCCATATAAAATACCTGACTTATAAACTTTGCACTTGTTGTGTCAATAATGGTCGATACTTGTAGCGGAGGTATTTATAACTCTGGTAGTTTTGAGTATATAAGGCACATAACTAAAATTACTAAAAAAGTTTACAGTTTCTAATCCCTGTGCTGCAGGAACAAATAAATCTACATTCAAATCGCCGCCAGCGATTACATTTTTTGATGGAGACATAATACTTAAAAAATCGCTTAGATTGGTATTAATCTCTATTAGAGAACTTTAGGGTGGCCTATCCCGACCCTAGATATTCCTAACACATTAAGTTCAAACCCAAGTTCAAATCCAACTTCCCCCACACTTTCAATATCAGAATTATTAACGGTAAAGTTAGGTGACGAGGATGAAGGTAGACCTATTTTTACATATACCGAGCAACCACCTCCTCTACTATCAGATCTGAATGAATTATAACCAGTAAACCTAACCATTTAATTCCTTACGATGGGTAACCGAAAACCATGTCTCTGTTAGAATGATTACATCTATATATATATCACATTTTAATTGATTAAGTAAAATTGAAAATGAATCATAATTACTCTCAAATGACAAAATACCTTCAGCTTATTATTTGTCTCCAAAGTTTTGAATTAATCAACTGAACAATTTAGGCAGTTCTCATAAATAGAATTATTGAGAGCATCAAATTCATCATTATTCACACCCTCAAAAGCAACAATCGTCAAAGATGTGAGACATAAAAATAAATATCAAAATAGTCACGGGACGTAGAAAACTGGATATCACAGATAATGTCAAAGTAGATTAAGTATAAATAATCACCAGTCAAAACAGAGAACACAATGTATCAGGCAAACAGGTCAGGCCTATACTATACTGGCAGTTCCACCGCCGCGGTGGAACTGCCAGTATAGTATATATGGGCCTAAGATACGTGGGTTCAGTATCTTTTGAGAGATGAACTGCTGTAATTTGGGTTTCATATGGTCTCTTTTATTTTATATCATATATATAATTTTAAACGCTACTTGTAGTTTTAGAGGATAGCGCTAGGGTTAAGCTCTTCAACTACGAGGTCTTAGATTTCCGTGTTAGGTAGGCTCTTCCATTTTCATCTTCCATTCATAAAAAACTCCTTTACGGAGCTTTTCTGCATCAATGAGCATTGTCACCGACTTATGGTATGTTATTTTTCTAAAAGTCACTTTCTTTTCTGACAGTTTCTTCCAGTCTCTTGTATTTCAAAACCTCAGCGATATGGCCTTTTGTTCTAAAGCAGATACTAAACCACCAAGTAAATTAAAACTATCGATCTATATGAATAGTGTTTCGGATGAGCAAATTAGATGCTGGCTCCTTATTAGTAATTAGTAGTGCCTATAAAAATTTCTTATTTCATTTGTATGAAATCCGAAACCACTGAAAGTTGCGAATTAGAGAGTCAAAATAATTTTTATCCAATTTAGTTTTCGCCTTGCAGCAGTGCAGTTAGGACGTAATGAGGGGCTATATAAGAGATTGTTAAATTAGTGTCAATTCAAGAAAAAATAGGTTAGTATTGTGATTGTAAATGTTTAACTGTTGTACACCATTGTTTCATATTTTATCAACAGCAGTTATCACTCAACTCAACTATAACGGAATAATAGTACTTACCCTAGCTATACCTACCGTTCTATTTTAATTTGTAGGCCTATTTCCATTCATATGTATTCAGTCTATACTTAAATTGTTAATGGTTTCACTATGTTCATTTATATTATGAAATGTTTATTATTAATTAGCTCTGATCTAGGTTAAATGATACGTTTTCTTTAGCTTCTGGAAGTGAAATATAAAATTTCATAAAATTATTTCTTCAGTGACCTGTCCTTTAACTGACTAGAGTTCAATAATGAATTTTTAGAAGTGCCAGTAATGATTTTCAGTGTTAATAATGTTCTTAGTAGCTTTTCTTAGTTGATTAGCCCGTTATTTTTTACTTTTATTAAAATTTATTACTTTTCTGACCTATATTGTTTCACAAAAACTTTTTCCTATCTAAATCTGTATTCCCTTTACGATCTACTTTTTCATCTTTTAAAATTTGAAAGAATAATTTCACTTAGGTTTTATTTAATTTATAGAATAACTGGGTCTTTCCCATTTGACGACCCCCATCAGATTTAATTTAAATTAACTTTTTTATATGTATTTTTGTCCATAGAATCTGAAAATCAAATCCATTTTTTGTAGAAACTAATTCTTTTTGAAATATGAGGGTTTAAAGTTATTTATTTCCAATGTATTACTGAAGGATTGAGAACTTTGAAAAAACTGGCGTTTTCATTGAAATTACTTAAACAATATACTTTTTTTACATGAAACAGTAATGTAGTTTGTTGTATCCGCTAGTTTATTGTACGACACACTTCATGATTGATTAGTGACCTGGCAGGGGGGCTCAGGGGGCGGCACGTCCCCCGAAATACATATATGGGATATATTTTCAGTTTCCGTGATATTTTCAATTTTTTACTTCCATGCTGATTTAATTATGTGTAATAGGGGGCGTGCCGCCCCCCATACCCCCCTGCCAGGTCATTAAACTATCATGAAGTGTGCAGTACAACAAACTAGCGGATACAACAAACTACATTACCGCTATCTTTGACCAAAATTGGCCCAAAAGCGTGAAAACACGAGTTTTTTCAAAGTTCCCAATACATAGGATTTATAACTTTAAACCCTCATATCTCAAAAACTATTAGTTTCTACAAAAAACGGTTTTGATTTTCGGATTATATGGACAAAAATACATATAAAAAAAGTAATTTGAATTAAATCTGGTGGGGGTCGTCAAATGGGAAAGACCCGAATAACTAATTAAAAACAGATTATTGATAAATGATGACTAATTATTTCATTTCTTGGTAGATACTACTATCACAGTTTCTGGCAATATGGTTGACTAAGAAATTACAAACCTAGAGACGTGTCCTCTTCATTTCATTGTGTGTACCATTTAGCATGAAACGTGTGCACTAAAACTATAGCTGCACTGACACCACTAGATTAACTTTATAGTCGAGAATATGAAGGAATTTAAGATTAATGACAAAATGAATTGCTCGATGGATTAAATTTGCTCCAGGTTAAAGTAAAGTACCAATTACAAAAGACTTTGTAATAGTTATCACACAGGAAAGTGGCTCATAGCAAACTACGCTACCACCAATCGATTGTAGTGGTCAATAATTTTGCAAAAAGAGACGAAAGCACTACTGAGTGCTTAACAGATGGAAGAAGAAAATGAGGAGGTGATAGTAAATTAAAACTGCGAGCCTTTCTTAACTAGAAATAGAAAACTTTGCAATTGAAAAGTACAACCATAGCGCTATAGAATAAATAAAAAATATCTAGTGAAAATTACTGACAGTTTATATAGATAGAGACAACTTATAACATGTAAACAAGTTGTCCAGGAATTAATTTATGTCTAATTATATTAAGCCCTTTCTAAATCATGTGCTATTTGATATTTTATTAAAATGATTGACTTAATTCGTTTGTTTGCGACAACACTGTCATAACTCCAAAAAAGCTACTTTTCAGGAGAGACAGTTTACCACATGTAATGTACGTACATTTAATGGTATATCGTTAGAACATTTAGCTTCTCTAGCGGTACATTTTTGAACTATGATTATGAAATTTTTACCAAACTAATTAGTATTTTATGATTTATATGCCTATATCGATAACTTGAATATACATGTTTTTGTGTTTATGACGGTATTCCTGCAAACAAGCGTTATGTTTAGTTTCTTTCATTTCACAAAGGGGCAATTGTGGAAATACCTGGATTTAAGTATTGGGTCTTGTAATTAAAGTTTTAATATTCCTAAATTTTTTATACAAAGTTATTTGTTCAAGTTAAACTTCTTGGTGTGTAGCTATGTGACAATTGAGTTATGCACTCAAGTGAATAGAGTTGCACGGCAGTTATAGTGTCAGTTATTTAATTTCATTTATTCTCTCTTCCTATGAATTACTTATTCCATTGATATTCCTTCACCGTTCCCACTTCCTTTGGATGTTTTATTCCATTGGCATTCCTTCAATATTCCCTCTTCCTTTAAATGTCTTATTCTATAAGTATTTCTTCAATATTCCCTCTTACTTTGGATGTCTTATTCCATTGATATTCCTTCATTATCCCCTCCATTTATGGATGATTTATTCCATTGGCATTCCTTCATAATACTATTGAACTTCATCTCGGTGATTCCCTAGATTTTCCCTTGTGATTTATAGGATTATTCCATAAAAGTGTCACAAATGGCATTCCTTCAATATCAAAAAATGAGCATCATGGAATATTCCCTGGGAATATTCCGAGAATGTTTTTGGAATATCCATTTTTTTCCCGGGTATAGTGTTACAGAACCTCAAAGAAGCTGCAGGATGACCAAAAAAAATTATCTATATAAAAAAAATGAATTTTGAAGTAAACTATATGCTGACGTTACCTTCTGGTTCATTTTCTGACGTCACTTTTACACTCCTGATTCGTTTGAGTTATCCTTGCAACATATTTGAGTAACATTCACAGTGTGGGCTAGTCATTGAATGCGACAGCAGTCCATGCCATGACGGAGGCAAGCTGCTGATGTCCTCAGAGCTACGGGCATAAACCCTGTCATTCTGACTATTAATGACATCCTCCACCGGTAACATCTTTTGATCAGATCACACCACGGGTATTATTAGGATAGAAGATAAAATGGCAATGTTTAGTGGACAATATACCACCGATTTTATCGAATCAGAACAGATGGGTTAAACAAGTCTACTCTAAACAAACCAAATTGAACTAAAATAATGAATTATGTGTTCTAGTTAATTGAAGTTTTAATCTGGTTTCAACAAATTAATCAACGGCTTTAATATTCTATGAAAAATACGGCTGTACTATTCATCTTTCATAATTATTTAAGTTCAATTGAATCTATTTCCATTTCTAATTTTGATCCTCTACAATATAATTATAACGCTAATTCAAATTCAGTCTATTTCAATCCAGTGAACAAAAATTAATTTTACAAATTCTGAAAATAAATTTAATTCTATCTAGTTAGAATATTCAAGCTTATTAAAAAATGTATATATATATAAGGTTTAAATTGCGATTTTAAATAGTAAACTATTAGAAAACAGTGTTTTTCAGACATTTTTTACGATGTATTTTAGCTTACAAAGAGGGCTGCCACTGACATTGACGTGAAACAACTACTTAGACAGAATGAGAATATTTTTTCAGCATTTTTGTAAAACAGGTGCTTACCAAACAAAAAAGACAATACTATAACATCATATAAATAGATTTGAATAATACTAACTTCCCGTTTATTAATATATACGGTCTATTGAACATTTTTTGAAATGGGAAGTGAAAGAAATATTTGGACAGAAACAAAAAGGATGTTTATCATTTAATTGGGCCTCCACTAATTTCTTCTGTCCAATGATTCCTGTATATAGTTTTTGAACTGTTCCTGGCAATCATTATCAATATCATAACCCAAGAGAGGAGTGTTTGAAAGAATAAGAAAAATAACTGAAAAGCCACTAGAAAAAATACTACAATGACCCACACTTTTGAAAGGATGCCCAAGAGTCTCGAGAGTAATTTTTACATTAGCTTCTAAATGTGTTGACTATTTCTTTCTAAATTGATCTAAAGCCATTGAGTGTTCTAATTGTGAAAATTTTAGCAATTTAAATGAAAAAAGGAGACTGTTGAAATACTTTCACCACCTTGCTACAAGAAAGGTTGAAAAAATCTTATATATCTATAATAAATGTTCAGTAACCACTATTTCAATCTATTTATATATAATGAATAATTATTAATTGGTATATTTCATATAACATGTGTAAGCTTTAAAATGAAAAACATTTCATAAATTACAATAAATCACAGTTAATTGTTTAGATTTTTCTATCTTACAAAAATTCTGAAAATTAACCTTTTTACTCTGTTCTGATACTTTTGTTTAGTAGAATCCTATATATAGGTAAAAATGTATGCACGACCGAATCAATCTAACCATTAATTGTTTGTAAGCCTGAACAATAATTCTTTTACTTAGATTTTATTATCAGCTTTAAATATTATGTTTTCAAAATTCCTTGAATAGCAAACTGTTCCTTGCTACAACACTCATTGCATAACTGACATCAATACTCTTCTCTTCGAGTATTAAGGAAAAGTGGGGATATTATATGCAAGTCAAATTATACCCTCTATCTATAGTCTACTTCATACATGCCCTAACTCCCCTCAGAATGTATAGTGATGAACTGACTGACTGCAATTAGTGGTGATGTATCGCATTACTTGATATTCATCATCAAATATATATTCGAAACTTTTCACCTCAAAGTGCTTCGTAATTTGGGCAGTCTTTAAAAATTTTGTTCAATTAGAGAAATATATTTCGTCTGAAATATGTAATAGGCAAACTATTTTCGTAATTTAAGAAGTTATAATGATGTAACTTTTAATTCCCAAGCATTCTCTTTGAGAAATAATTGATTGGAAATTGAATAGGTTTTAGGCAATTCCGTAATAAAGAGTTTAAGCCCATGTCACATAAAAGTGACAAAATATCCAATCGCTTGATCGTTATGTGTACAATAATTGTCGAAACCAAAGCTTCCGAAATCTCATATATTCTTCTTCTAGTAATTTACAATGAATTCTCTAGAAAATTTAGTATTCAAAAATTATTTTGTTAGTGGAAATGGATTCCAGGAAAAAATAGGAAAGTCATCTGCCGTCATTGTAATTTTGAAAAATCTTTTGATGACACTAATACTTAAAATACTCTTTAATGTACAGCAATGTGAAAATATCGGTTATTTATTGTCAAATTCATATAAGAATTGTGAGCTTCGAAATGAGAAACATTTCATAAAATACAATCAGTTAATGTTTACATTCTTCTATAATTTATTAATCTTGTATGCGTTTGGAGTATAGACTATAGAGGAATTAAAACCCGACTGTATAGTATTTACGAAACAGTTATTACTATTATAAAACTGTTCATCGATTAAATATTTAGCAATGGCACTTTATTGATCTATGAATAATGATTTTTGGGATTATTTTCAGTTTAATAAAGGAAAAGTCTATAGATCTATAAAAGGGAGTGGAATACAAGGAAGACGACGTCAAATTTAATTGTGCACAATGTTTTTATATTATACTGTTTTAATATAATTGATTTTGAGTAATCAAATTGACAAGGAAGCTACAGCATCTCAAAGAGATTACTCAAAATAACCACAATTAGCATCTATTAATTACAACGTAAATTCGGGCTGATTTTTCACTTGACTTTATTACTGGCACAAAGATTGGTATTTTTCGGTATAATAATAGTCTGGTTTAGATCAGGAGCATTAAATATAAAACATTGGAAAAATCTACTTAGTTGATTGTCACCGCAAATCATCATCATGCAAGTTATTCTGGCCGTAAAATTATCTTACAGTCATCCATTCTGGCTGTCATTATGTACAAGATGCCGTTTCTACTGTTCTAAATTATAAATTATCCTCATATGTTATTCAGTCAAATTATCGCTAACAAAATTATTACTGGTTACATAACTATGATTTCGTTGTGAAATACCTCTGATTAATTATGACGATGTAAAAAACTTAACTAGAACGATGGCGCTATAAATGATGAAGGAATGGCCGTTTAACAAAAATTAAGTTCCTTAGAACTATATTAGAACTAGTTATGAATATTTCCTTCCTTCGTCGAGAATCATACTCTATGGGTCTACGACTCTACACAGTAAGATGCTAAATCATTAATTCTGCTGTAGAGATCGAAAGGCCAAAATGTCCTTTGTTTCAAATTGAACTAAAGATAGATTTGATCAACAAAGCGTCTGGATAGACAATATAGTTCTGTTGTCAACAGATATTAAATATACAAGGTGTGAAGCGTAACAATAGTCAGGAAATTAATATGTAGACCTTGATTGTAGGGAGCAAAGTATTATTAGAGACAAGGCATGATTGAGTTATGTCGAATGGAACGATTGACACAGTTACAGAGTTGCTGATGATATTGGTGTTCTGTTTGATGATTTAATTCTAGGTATTTCATTTATATTTTCGTAGTAAGAGACCTATTGTTTACCTTGTGAATTCATTAATGTATTTGCATAGTGATAAATGAACTGGATAATAAAAATGAATCATATTCAAAATCAAGTGAAAAATAACTATGCGACTAGGGGTGTAGATTGTACAGGAGTAAAATCACGAGGTGTGGATTGTACAAGATTGAAATCATTGGTTGTGGATTATACACTGTACAGGGTGAAATCTTGGAGTACAGATTGTACAGGAGTGAACTTAAGGTGCGGATTCTACAGGTGATTAAAGATATATTTCAGGCGATTAGTGCAATGCTATAAGAGTTAAATGCTCCAGTTAAATTTTCATAAAGTTTTATTCATTTTTGTGAATATTATATCGATTTTATTAATGGGTGGTGAAAATGGCTTTGCGCGAAATGTCAGCAAACTGACAATGCGGTAATTTCAAGCATAAAAATATCTATTACACAACAACCCAACTGATTTATTTCCATGTTTTAACAGCATTTGATAACTATTCTTTTTATAAAATATTGCCGATCCGGAGAAATGTCTTACTTACAAAAATGAAGGCACAAATTTTAAATTTAACAAGGGTCTATCTGGTACCAAGATATGAAAATAAAATCAATTTTGTCCTGCAACTCCTTTTTGGAAAATATAAATAATTTTGTTTGGAGAAATGGATTAAAATTCCTCAAAATCTTCAATCAATAGAATTATTGAATATGACCTACTATATGCCACCCGTAAAAATGAAAGTCAGGCATTAACTTCTTGAAACAGATATTTGAACCGTAGAAACTTTGTCAACTGGTTCTTGCAGAGACATGTTTGTTATGTGTAAGAATTATCATTAGGGACGAAGTTGTATTTTATATGAATGAATAAGTAATTAACCAAAGCATTCAGAAATATGGTCATCAAAATATCCATCCTAATTTTAACTTTGACGACTTTATCACTGTAGAAATTATAATCATCACTCTGACTTTCATTTCATAAGGGTGGCATGAACGACTCTTGTTGAAACTTAAACTTGTGTCTTCCTTTTTGTATTTGAACACATTTCTCCATATTGTCAATAATTTATAAAAGGAAATGTTATTTGAATGCTTTTAAAACCTGGAAATAAAACATTTCATTAACAGGGTTGTTGTCTAATTCGTTATGTTTGAAATTATTTCATTGTTTGTTTGGGTACGTTCTGTATGGTCACTGTTAAAAAATTCTTCTGTCAAAAACTAATTTCTAACCAAATTATTTCTAATAACCTCATTTGAATAATATTATTGATGTTTATTGTAGATACTATTTAATAATCACTTCAAAAATTGTCTCACTTTTCTATGTCTATATCGAACGGTAATATCATCGAGACATGTCATGCAATTATTACCACTTTTATGGTTGACGGACACTTGACCGAAGGACATTTGGCCGAACCACATTTGGCCGAACAGATGTTTGTTCGAACGGATGTTTGTTCGAACGGACATTTTGCCGAAAGGACATTTGGCGAAAATAGCTTTATTTCAAAATTATAAAAATAGTAACTTTAAATAATATAATAACCAATGATAACAAGTTCAAAAGTATGAAGAGAAGCTTTTTCCACCCCTTATATTTGCCATCAAATCCATGATTAGGAAAATTGTTGAGCAATACATGCTTGCAGTTCGTAAAATGGATACACATTATGTACACATTAAAATCAGTTTTATTTTTTATAAAATATCTTTAAAATTCGATGGAAATAAAAAAAAAACATTTATTTAAGGGCGTTCCATCGCCGCAACGTCAAATGAACGCAGCCGCGCATGGCCAGGGCGTGGAAAATTAACCCAGATGCATAGAGAGTGACATGTAGCATGTACCAGTTTTACTATACCTAACTAGTTACACTATATGCTATCTAACCAGCCACACTATACCTAATTAGTCATACTGTTGGCTATCTAACTAGTCACACTATACCTAAACGGATCAAAATTGTAAATAATTGTTATTGGTACGTATAGCGGTTACCAATACGTATCGGTACACATTCATTCAAAAGTTTATATAAACTTCATAAGGGCTTGATCGATAAAGAAATACCTGAATTAACTCTGTTTTCTCGTTTTATTATTTCTTTGTAATAACTCAAAGACTGTTAAAATGTAGGGCCTAAGTGCTGCCGCACACGAGCGTTCTTCGTCGTCCGGCGATTGGCGCATGACCCTAAAATAGCATTAACTCTCGGGTAAGTGGGCACACGAGCGTTCTGTGCCGTCCGGCAGAGAGACGGACAAATCTGAACGCAGGGTAATGCGTTCCCTTGACGGCTGGTGACTGCCGCATTACCAGTCATTACTATTAAATCTACGGGAAGGTGCGCACACGGACGGTTTGTTGACGCATCTTTCAATGGTAATTGTAAGTGAATAGTGGAGATAGACACTTTTATTGAACATATAAGAAAGAAATTTTTGTCCCTACATTTTAACAGTTTGTGAGTTATTACAAAGAAATAATAAAACGAGAAAACAGAGTTAATTCAGATATTTCTTTATCGATCGAGCCCTTATGAAGTTTATATAAACTTTTGAATGAATATGTAC
>CANNZV010006550.1:0-17072 GCA_947561585.1 Caprella mutica | reverse complement strand
GGTAAGACCAAAAATACAATTGACTTAATTTGAGGATTCCTGGAATTAGAAAGACTAATATCGTTTTCTGTCTATTGCGTTTGCCGAAAAGGCTCGACAGATAGAGATAAAAAAAAGATGGTCCAAAAACACATAAGTCGATTGGGAAATAGATCAACCAAGGTAAACGCTCATAAAAATCACCATAATATAAAACTGAGAATAATGACTGAGTGCCAAAGGCAAAGACCAGAGCCGCTAGATATAAGTAAGCTAAATTTACTCTCCACCTTGAAAATAGCACTATAGCTCCCATCATCGCAGCACTAAATCCACCAAAATATAGCAGTGTGAGTATACTTAGTGGCATGTTAGTTTTGCTTTCATTTAGGTCGCAGATGAATATCGGCTAGCTTAGAATGAACCGATATCAAAAGTATCGCGCAAGATATCGGATTTAAACTCTAAATGAAAGTATTGTTATGGTTGTCTGAGCTAACAAATTTTGACTTTGCCGGGCACACATTGATAATACATACAACTCGCTAGTAATGAATTCGTTATAATTGGAATTAAAAACCAAAAATTCTAAAAATGCGATCATTCACAATCCTTCTTTTATTCATATTTGGTATTAGTACGAGTCTTTTAGCTCAAAGCAGTAAGTCTTCCATCATCGAATCGGTTGATAATCATAGTGAATCGGCTATCTCGGCAGCCTCCAAAATATGGTCGCTTGCAGAACTGGGATATCAAGAGCATGAAAGCACGGCCGTGCTACAATCGATGTTATCAGAGGCTGGGTTCAAAATAAAGACGGGAGTAGCAGATATACCGACTGCTTTTGTAGCAGAGTATGGCAGTGGATCTCCTGTCATAGCTATCCTCGCAGAGTTCGACGCACTTCCTGGGTTCTCTCAGACAGCTGCACCTACTAAACAAAGCGCAGAAGGACAGTCCAATGGACATGCCTGCGGACATCACCTCTTTGGGTCTGCATCTGCGACAGCGGCCATAGCGATAAGTGAGTGGCTCAAATCATCTAAGCATGTAGGAACGATACGTGTATATGGTACACCTGCAGAGGAAGGTGGAGCTGGAAAGGTATATAGAGATGGGGTGTTCGACGATCTAGATGTCATGTTGCATTGGCACCCATCATCAAGGAACAATGCTTCTGCGAGATCATCTCTTGCCAACAAGTCGACCAAGTTTAGATTTCATGGAATCGCAGCTCATGCTTCTGGCGCACCTCACAGAGGTCGATCGGCATTGGATGCAGTAGAATCTATGAACTATATGGTCAATATGATGCGCGAGCACATGCTTATCCGATGCTAGAATTCACTATGTCATTACACGAGGAGGAGAAGCGCCTAATGTGGTTCCAGCCTTTGCCGAAGTGTACTACTACATCCGACATCCAGAGATGGCTGAAGCCAAAGATCTATTTGATAGAGTAGTCAAAGCTGCAGAAGGGGCAGCAATAGGAACTGGCACAACAATGGACTATGAAGTCATTCATGGTGTATTCAATCTATTGCCCAATGAACCGCTCGCAAGAGTTATGCACAGCAACCTGACCGAGATTGGTGGTATCGCATATACTGAAGCAGAAAGAGATTTCGCTCAAAAGATCATCGCTACATTTCCAGGAGATAAAAACAAGCCTGAAGATGCATTACGAATTGATCCATTTACCGTGTCGACTAAGGGTGCCGGCGGGTCTACTGATGTGGGTGATGTGAGCTGGGTAGTTCCTACTGCAGGTATTGGTACAGCTACTTGGGTACCTGGTACAGCGGCACATAGCTGGCAAGCAGTAGCTGCAGGCGGGATGTCTATTGGTCACAAAGGCATGATCAATGCTGCAAAGGCATGATCAATGCTGTAAAAGTGCTAGCTTTGACGGCATATGATCTATTCGTAGATCCTAATCTAGTGGAGGCCAGCAAATCAGAACTCGAGATGCGAAGAGGTAGTGACTTTAAATATGAAGCACTCTTGGGCGATAGAACTCCACCGCTAGATTATAGAAACTAAAAAGACAACTCTCCGCCGCCAATAAGGAGTAACTCTGGCAGAGAATTACACTTCCCCTAACAAACAATCTGTGCGAAAATCAAACAATCTAAAAACATTCATCCTTAAGAATAAAGTAGGTGCGTTTGCCAAGATTACTAACCTTGGTGGGATTATTATGGAACTCCATGTTCCTACCAAAGACGGGCATCTACGTGATGTAGTACTTGGATTTGACACCCCTGAAGACTACCTCACCAATCAGCCCTACTTTGGAGCTATCATCGGTAGATATGCTAATAGAATAGCCAAAGGACAATTTACCTTAGGCGGAGCAGTAAACGATCTTACTAAGAACGAAACAGCAAACTGCCTACATGGCGGAGCCAATGGCTTCCATACTAAAACATGGAATGTTACCTCTGTCTCTAAGAGTCATGTCGTACTACATATCAAAAGTGAAGATGGAGAGGAGGGATTTCCCGGAGAGTTAGATGTCAGGGTCAAGTATATGCTCGATAATGATAATCAACTCTTGATCAACTATCGTGCGACTACAACAAAACCAACTGTGATCAATATGTCCAATCATAGTTACTTCAATCTTGATGGAGCAGGAAAAGGAGATGTTTTGAATCATGATTTGCATATCGATGCTGACTACCTTTTACCCGTAGACGATCACCTAATTCCAGAAGCGCTACCGCTAGAGGTACAGGGCACACCTTTTGACTTCAATACTCCAAAGAAGATAGGAGCGCAGCTAGACTCCGACCACCCTCAATTGAAAATCGGTCGTGGGTATGATCACAATTTCATCTTGAAGAACCACACTGGTCGAAAACGACTAGTCGCTTCTGTACAATCGGCAGATAAGCAGATCGCTATGAATGTCAAGACAACGGAACCGGGGATGCAGCTGTATGTAGCCAGTGACTTAGACCTCGTAGGTAAATTAAAACAAGCATATAAGCCCAATAGTGGATTCTGTCTAGAGACACAGCACTTTCCTGATAGTCCTAATCGTAGTGATTTTCCTAGTGTAGTATTGAATCCGGGGGAGGAATATGTGAGTCAAACGGTATATGCATTTACCCAGAACGAGGATTGATAACTACCAGTATACATCTTCATAGTGCCTTACTTCCATAGATTGCGGAGATTTCACCAGTATCCCAATCACATCAAATCGCACTTCCCAGTCATGATTGATTTGATTCATATAGACGGTCGCACCTGAGGCCATTCGTTTCATTTTCTTGTCATCGGCATAGGAAGCAGGTTCTCCAAAAAGGTCACCAGATCGCGTCTTGACTTCCACAAACACAAGAATATCTCCATGCTTCGCAATGATATCGATCTCGGTACGACGATGTCTCCAATTACGTTCTAGTATGACATATCCATTAGCTAGAAGGTGATTAGCAGCAACCTCTTCGCCACGCTCGCCTAGTTCATTGTGATCAGCCATTACTTTTGGGTTACGATCGGTGCCTCTAGTATCTCATCAGGTATAGCCCATGCTTCCACCAGGCCGAGTGCATCTCTTCTTACTTCTCTATTGAGTCTAGATATGGCTTTTCTGATTGCTTTGGACTTGATGCCCTCAAAGTAGTCTGACTCTAGGAACCAACCGCGATCTTCATATATCGCTGTCAGTGCATATAGATTACGTAATCTACGGACCGTACCATGCAGCTGAGCATCTTTGATGGTTCTCACCTTGAGATAAAACTGTTCATAGATCACCTCTTCAGCATATGCCTTGGCCAATGTGAGCAGATGGGTCTGACATTTGAGAAATGCTACATATGGATCAATTTTTCTTTTAAGCATACTCCTCATTCTGGATGAAACGGACACGAGTAATCTATGTTTTCTATAGGATAGTGCTTGCTTATGAAAGTCCGCACTAGTTATATGTTCCCAATCTGTATTACGAGCAGCGATCGGATTACTCTCGAATACTGCCGTAGACACCTGTCTTACGAGCACCCGCATCACAGCTTTGAATCCATCATCATGGAATTCTTGCTTGAACTCGCCTAACAATCCCTTGGCGACTAGCTGCATGAGGACTGTGTTGTCCCCTTCGAATGTGGTGAAGATGTCTGTATCAGCCTTGAGGTCAGCGATCTGATTCTCTACAAGATATCCTTTACCACCGCATGCTTCTCTACACTCTTGCAATGTATCGGTCGTATACCATGTGGCATATGACTTCAGCGCTGCAGCGAGTGTCTCTATCTCTCTTGAGTCTTCTTCTGTCTTGTTGATAAATCTTTCGGTCAGGTACTCCAAAGCAAACTGTAATCCGTAAGCCTTGGCGACTAGTGGCATCAGACGTGCTTGGTGCGTAGGATAGTCCATGACTATTCGTTCGGCCTGACCTTCTTTAGCTGCGAACTGTTTTCGTTGGAGGGCATACTTGATTGCGATGGCGAGACCTTTCTTAGATGCAGATACCCCCGCTTGAGGTACGAATACACGTCCTCCTACTAGAGTTCCTAACATGGTAAAGAATCGTCTGTTTCTATTCTCAATCGGGCTAGTATATACCCCTTGTTCATCGATATCCCCGTATCTATTGAGCAAGTTAGCTTTAGGAACTCGGACTTTATTGAACCATATCCGCCCATTGTCTACACCGTTGAGCCCTAGCTTGTATCCATTATCCTCGACAGATACACCAGGCAGTAGCTTATGATCCGCATCTCTCAATGGAACTAATACTGCATGTACTCCATGATTGACCCCATCTACGACTAGCTGACAGAATACAGAAGCGATCTTACTGTGTAGTGCATTTCCGATATATTCTTTACCTCCATTGAATGTCGGCGTGTGTATTTCTAATTCTCTAGTCTCAGATATATAAGTCGCTGTGACTTCGAGTCCATTGACATTACTACCGTGCCCTGTCTCCGTCATGGCGAAACAGCCTGCCAGATCCAGATGTGCAAGATCTCTCAGATACTTGTCATGGTGATATTTAGTCCCTAACCAGAATACACTTCCTCCAAATAGACCAAACTGCACCCCATACTTAATCGTGAGGCTGATGTCCTTCTGCGACATCACATTGAACAATGCTGCGTATGCCCAGAAGTCATTTATCCCTCCATACTCCTCTGGGAAAGAAACTGCTCCATACCCCTTCTCCCCCATCAACTTACACCATGACATGATCTGATCACGGTATTGGTCTTTATCACGATTCACTTCTACAGCAAACTCCTTCGAAGAGAAGAAAGCTCTATACTCTGCCCACTTCTCTGGACTCCTAGAATCCAAGATAGCTTGGAGACCAGCAACATCGAAGTTGGTCATCTCTGCAGAGTGCTCTACTTGGCTATCAAAAGCGGATTCTGATAAAATGGATCTAAAGAAATCAATATCAGAATGTCCTATAGTCGTTTCTATATCATCCAAAGCATCCTTAGTCGATGCGTCACACCACTTGTCTTGCTCACCATCTGGGCATGTAATCCGAGCCATTTCCATTCCTAGATCTACCAAACTCAATTTACGCTTAGGGTTGAAATGCTGCGTACATTCTTTAATAATTCCTGCCCATGTCCGAACAGTAGCTTCGGATGGTGGAGATTTAGGATCACTCCATGCTGATAAGATCTTACGATCTGCAGAATCTATGAATTTTAGCTTCCCTATCTTCTCTTGTATGAGTAGTTTCTCTTGATTACTCAACTCGTTATCTGCCCATCCTACATAGAATAGAGGAAGCAGGCTCAATACACCTGGAGAATAGTCTTTTACTTGATCAGAGATTAGGTTGGTCATGGCGATGGTGCTGTTTGATATATTATAGCCAACAAAGTACCATGACTAAAGTTGATTTCAAACTATAGAATAAAAAAAGCCTAACAGATAGAATCCGTTAGGCTGACCCTTTTAGAGTCTGATCTTTCGTTTTATTTGACTAATCCTGTCCCAAGTGCAATCCAAGGTGAGTGTACATTGGGGATACCATAGGGACGATTATCAGTCAATTGTCAAATCGTAGATGTGGTAAAGAATAGTCAAAATGAATGCCAAAGGTCTATTTAGTATCTTCGCAATCGAATTCAATGATAATGGAAGTCTACTTTTTCTTAATTGCTCCCCCCGTCCTATCGACTATATTTCTTATTCTCGGTTTAGTACATATCTATTGGGGTTTCGAAGGTTCATGGGGACGAGGCTCAGTTATACCTACCAAAGACGATGGATCTTTTCTTTTTGAGATTAGTCCATTTTCTTGCTTATTTGTAGCTTCAGTATTAATAGCGCTATGCGGCTTCTATCTGTGGTTTTGGGTATTATTGATTGATATCGGTATAGATCTTCCGCAATATATAAGGTACGGTTCGTTGATCATTGGGATTGGCTTTGCAATACGCTTCATAGGGGATTTCAAGTACGTCGGTTTCTTCAAATCCATTAGAAATACGCGTTTCAGTCGGTTAGACTCAAAATATTTTTCACCTTTGTGCTTCTTGCTGGGATTGGCTAGTCTAGCATTGTATATTTTGAGCTAATAACAAAAACCAAAACGCAATCTATTCATGGGATTACTATCGGGAAAAACAGCACTAATCACAGGAGGATCAAGAGGAATCGGCGAAGCCATCGTTCGTCACTTTGTACAAGAAGGAGCCAACGTGGCCTTCACATATAGGTCATCCTCGGCAGCATCCGATGTACTTGTCGCAGAGCTATCGACCGTTGACATTACAGTAAAGGCATACAAGTCTGATGCGGCTAATTTTCAAGACACCCAAGATACAGTGGCTACAATCTTAGAGGATTTTGGTAAAATCGACGTATTGATCAATAATGCAGGAATCACGAAGGATAACTTGATGCTCAGAATGTCAGAAGATCAGTGGGATGATGTAATCCAGACCAACCTTAAGTCCGTTTTCAATTTTACCAAAGCCCTCCTCCGTCCTATGATGAAAGCTCGAAGTGGGTCTATCATCAACATGAGTAGTGTAGTCGGTGTGTTCGGTAATGCTGGACAAGCAAACTATGCAGCTTCCAAGGCCGGTATCATAGGTTTCTCAAAGTCTATCGCTAAAGAGGTAGGCTCTCGAAATATCAGATGCAATGTAGTCGCACCGGGGTTCGTAGAGACGGACATGACGCATGGATTAGACGAAAAGACAAAAGCAGCTTTCCTTGCATCTATACCGATGAAACGGCTAGCACAGGCATCAGAGATAGCCAATGTGTGTACATTTTTAGGATCAGATATGTCTAGCTATGTCAATGGTCAGACCATAAGTGTATGTGGTGGTTTGAATACATAATAAGTGCATAGATATAGAGTAGGCTGATTTTTTGCTAAGGGGTTACATAATCGACAAATATTACCTATCTTTGCGCTCGATTTAAGAATCAATAAGACTAATACAGACATGAAACAAGGAATACATCCAGAGGGTTATAGAAAAGTTGTCTTCAGAGACATATCTTGTGACGAAGAGTTTATCACTCAATCTTGCGCTCCATCCAAGGAGACTGTCAAGTGGGAAGATGGTAACGAATATCCATTAGTAAAAGTGGAAATTTCTTCTGCATCACACCCTTTCTTTACTGGTAAGATGAAGTTCGTCGATACTGCCGGTAGAATCGATAAGTTTAACAAGAAGTTCGGTAATTCTAAATTCGCCAACAAGAAAATGGGTGAATAACTGATTATCAACAGTTAAGACATATATAATAGAAAAAGCCTTGGTGATATATTTCATCAAGGCTTTTTCTATTTTTACGTTCCGTAAAGGTCTTTATCCTTTATGACAGACTGATACACTATGAATATTATTCTCTTCGACGACGAGTATAGAGACGATCTACTTCCTCTTGTATATACTCGGCCTGTAGGTCAACTCAAGATCGGCGCCTCTACGATAAGCGACAAATGGAGCGAAATGCTCAAAGGTGAGGTATCCTTTATCACTCAGGATTATCTATCAGAAAAGTATGGTACGAGAATCAAGTCGGATAACTATCTGATCAATGGCGCAGTTGTTCCAGATGATCGACTATGTCAGTTGATCAGGGATCTGGAACTCAATGAAGCTCTACTCCAAGGCGAAGATCTCATCGCGGCACGAATGGGTGAACCTCAGTTCGATAAGCTACTCAGTGATGCAGATATAGATCCGCTCGATGGTATGGATATCTCTGACCATCCTTTGCAGCGAATCCGTCATCCATGGGATCTGATCAGACTCAATGGAGAAGTAATCAAAGCTGACTTTGGTCGCCTGACCAATAGAAGAGAAGGACAGACGATACCAGCCGGCACACAATTTATAGGAGATCCGAAGGACATATTTATAGAAGAAAGCGCTGAAGTATATGCAGCTTGTCTCAATGCTACCGACGGACCTATCTACATAGGTCATAATACATTGGTCATGGAAGGGTCTCTGATCAGGGGACCATTCTGTCTAGGAGATCATAGTATAGTGAAGATGGGAGCCAAGATATATGGAAACACCTCAATCGGTAAGCACTGTAAGGCTGGCGGTGAGATAGGTAAATCCCTGATCTATGATCATTCCAATAAAGGCCACGAAGGTTACTTAGGCAATAGTGTCATAGGCGAATGGTGTAATCTAGGTGCCGATACTAATACTTCTAATCTCAAGAACAACTATGATGAAGTCAAGCTTTGGAACTATACCAAAGAAAGCTTCATCAAATCAGGTGAACAATTTCTAGGAATGATCATGGGAGACCACAGTAAGGCTGGAATCAATACCATGTTCAATACGGGTACCGTGGTCGGAGTCTGTGCCAATATATTCGGAGCCAACTATCAGCCCAACTTTATAGCATCCTTCTCATGGGGTGGTAAAGGAAACCTCAAAACCTATCAGATCAAAAAGGCATTCGAGACAGCTGTAGCCGTAATGAAACGACGAGGAATAGAACTTACTGATGTAGATCGTGAGATCCTCCTACAAGTATTCAACAAGACGGAAGTCTATCGCAAGCTCACCAAAGCCATATAACGCTAACACATACCGCTGATGCACATCCCTAAGTGGAAGAAATGGTTGAGTCATATCACCGAACTACATATCGAATCCACTTACAGTGCCTACAGTGAAGACCTATATGTCTTACTCAAACGAGGTCGGTTTCAGCTTTGTACGTCCAATGCCATCTACTCCTACGAGGACCTTTATGTCAACTTTAGTCGAGCGTTCAACAGATTGCGCATCGATAAGTCAGCCGAACTCGATGTCCTAGTCCTCGGAATCGGAATGGGATCTATACCTATGGTCATGGAATCACATGGATTTGATCAATGTCACTTCACAGCCATCGAGATAGATGAGACCGTGATAGATCTACTGACTCGCTATGGATTCGACAAGATCAACTCCCCTATTGAAGTATACGAAACTGATGCCATATCGTATGTCGCTATCAGTCAAGAGCAATACGATATCATTACAGTCGATCTATTCATCAATGATATCATCCCCGATGATGTGCAATCCATTGAGTTTCTAGAAAATGTCAAAGACAGACTATCTCCAAATGGCATCCTCATGATGAATCACCTTTCGCTTACGGAGGCAGATAAGAACAAGGGCGAAAAATTCTTCTTCGATATATTTAAACAAGTATTCCCTCTAGCCGATTATATAGATGTGGATGGCAATTGGATGCTGATCAATGACAAGAAGCACATCATTGCCTAAATACATCAGAGATTCTTCGGCTTTGCTACCTCTTCTATATCACTTACTCGCTTAGATTCGATAGATTTGCATCTGCATAACTCAAAATAACGAACATGTTTACAATCAATATATATCTCAAACTAGCGCTCATCGCATTCTGTCTTATAGGCGGACCACTGATGAGTGTATTTCTCGGATTCTGGTATGGATTTCCATTCATATTCATTGGCCTGATACTCCTTGCGAGTTATATATTCTTAGGTACGGTTCAGTCTTCGGCTCAGTTGATCGAGGCACAGGACTTCGATGGAGCTGAGAAGCGGATAAACATGACCCTAAAGCCAGAATGGCTCTACTCTACTAATCGCGCATACTATTATATACTCAAGGGTTCTGTGGCATTCCAAAAGAAAGACACCGTAAATGGAGAAGTCTACTTCAAGAAAGCCCAAGAAATAGAGCTCCCTTCGGATAACGAGAGAGCTATGGTCAAGCTTCAACTAGCCAACCTATCTGCCACCAAAGGTAAATGGGGAGAAGCGAGACAATACCACAAAGAACTCAAAGGACTAAAGGTTTCTGAACCGCAACTCAAAGCACAGATCGATCAATTTGATCAAGTCATGAAGCAACGAGGCCAGCAGAAGCACATGCAAGGTGGTGGTGGACGTGGGATGATGGCAGGCGGTAAGAGTAAGCGTAGACGACCTAAGATGAGGTAGTTTCGACTACGTTCAATTACCAATTCGGCTACATTCAACACCATGTTGATACATGACCTACTACGCTAAAGTCACGAAGGTTAAAATTGCTAGAATTAGGAGTGAATGAATGGCTTTGTGTGACGTGTTCCATTGTGGCTAGCGATATAGAAGCTGAATCAGCCGGAGGCGCCAATGATGATTCTGTAGCGCGATTTTTGGATTAGGTTTTTATTTCTGTGCTACAATATCTTCCTACTCGGTTTATAGCCTTGGCCACATGAGGACAATACTTACTTCACGATTCCGAAAATATTTGATTCTATGTCCTTAATTTATCAAGGATAGTAAGACAAACGTGTCCTTTAGGATCTTGACTAAATCGAATCATAGACTCAAAGTGAATAGTCAACAATCGTTCGACATTCGATGTTTTCTCATTATTAGACTTGATTAAAATGATTTTGGGAGGAGCTCCATAAAGATTTGCGAGATCTCTAAAATCCACGTCAAATGTTACTGAGCAGTTATCTGATGCTCACGTTGTGCCGCAAATTGCAAAGCGGCCTTAATGTGCTCCTTTCTTAACTCTGGATAATCTTCAATGATTTCATTTGAATCCATCCCATTGGCTAACCAATTAAGTATATCGTACACTGAGATACGTGTCCCTATAATACAAGGTCTTCCAAATCGAACATTAGGGTCTATTTCTATGTAATCTTTGAAGGTCATATACCGAAAGATACGGTAAAATATGTAATCATGGTAAACCCAATCGGCGTCAACAACTACAACTTTGCCTTCCGTGCTTCTATATCTTCTTACGTTAGCCCGCCTGCAGTTGGCAGGCTACAGCATCACTCCAGTTAATAAAAAATCGGCGATGTTGCATTTGCAACATCGCCCATTTTATACATAATCCTTTCGCGATCAAAAAGTCACCAAAGAACTAGTGTCCCATCTGCTCTACTAACTTCATGATGTCTGCATCACTCGTGATATTGCCAGATAGCTCCTCGAAGGTGTCCGCATCTACACATTTCAGTAACTGCATCGATCTCAGAGCTTGATGATTGGCCTTGTCCCATGAAGCTGGAATACCCACAAGATCGAAGCTATTCATACTATTCAGGGCTTCTATTAATCCCTCTCTCGTAACATCCTTACCGAGCTTCTCTAGTGCTTCTATGAATGGCTTAGAATATGAGAATCCTGAATATGGAAATACACCCCACGTAACGTCCGGATAGTACTTCTTCATCGTCTCACGATACTTCATCACTGTAGGATCCGTCTTAGAGTATGCAGAGGTACCAAATGATCCATAGATCACGCCTTCCCATGCGCCCTTAGTCAGACCATGCATCAATGCCATATCTGACAGGATGAATGATGCTATAAACTGAGTATCAAATCCTGCTCTCTTAGCGCTGGTCACTGTAATTACCCCCTGACGAGGCAGTGTCCATAATAGAACCACATCAGCGCCTGATTCATTGAGGATGGCAATATGCGAACTCAGATCAGTATCTGTGACTTCTACTGGGACTTCCGCCACGAACTCCAGACCATCCTTCTTGAAGTAGTCCTTCGCTCCAACGAGAGCACTTTTTCCTACATCATCGTTCTGATATATGATGGCAATCTTTTTTGCCTTAAGATCTTCGACAGCATACTTCGCTTGGATATATCCTTCATCTATATAGTATGGCAGTACGCTGAATATGTTGGACTGCAGAGGTATAGACCAGTTCGTGGCGCCTGATGTAGGTGCTACCCAAGGGATTTCCTCCTCTACGATGTAGTCCATGACAGACATACACGGAGCGGTACCGATACCACCTACGAATGCGAATACTTCATCTCGCTGTACCAATTCTCTTACCGCTGGTACTGTACGAGATGGATCATAAGCATCATCCTTCATGATGAAGTTAATCTTACGGCCGTGGATTCCTCCTTGTTCGTTGATCATCTTGAAGTGTGCATCCATGCCCTTCATGATATTGCCCCATAGGGCTGCTGGTCCTGTAAGTGGCCCAAAAGAACCGACTTTGATTTCTGTATCTGTTACTCCTAATGTAGCTCCAGATGTGCTCGAGCTATCTGCTCCACCGCCTCCGCATGACCAGATACCTAGTGCTAAAGCGAGCACCAGTGATGTGAATAAGCCTTTTTTCATGATTTAGATTTTTCGTTTTGTAATTTTCTAATTAGTATTTATCCCTAAGCGATCCTAAGATCAATTATATTCCAATTTCAATTATTGATAAAGTTGGACATTAAGTATTTTACAAGTCTGTCTCGATATTTCAAATTCACCGCCTCCTCCAAGCATTGTCTCTGACTTAGGTGAAACCAAAATTTTATAAGTCAATAAAGTATCAAGAATTAATGTTTTCGTTTCATACCCAAGGAGCCGATGCTTCTTTAAAAAGTTAAAGCACCTTTCCTTTGCAAGCTCCTCAGTACATTCTTCAACTGCTTTTTCATTACTCACTTGTGCCTTTCTGGAACAAGAAACTATCGCCACGAAGAATACTATCAATAGTAAGTTTCTATTCATTCAGTTCTTTCACTTCTAGTTAATACATAGCCTCAATAAGGTCCGCGTATGTATCATTGATATAGTTTCTTTTGACCTTCATCGTAGGCGTCATCTCTCCATCTTCTTGATATAGTCGCTTAGCTAAGATTGTATGCTTTCTCACATTTTGAACCTTAGCAAGCTGTAGATTGACCTCCTTTATCTCTTTATCTATTAGATTCCTGATATCCTCGTTCTCCGCTAGATCAGCGTATGTGGAGTATTGTACTTTATGGTCTTGAGCATACTTATTGACGTTCTCTTCATCTAGGACGATGATGGCCGTTAGATACTTACGTCGATCTCCAATCACTATGGCATCATTGATATATGGGCTAAACTTCAGTTTATTCTCTATGAACTGAGGCGCAATATTCTTACCTCCAGCAGTGATGATTAGGTCTTTTTTTCGATCTACAATCTTGACAAATCCATCTTCATCCATCTCTCCTATATCCCCGGTATGCATCCATCCATCTATCAGTGCTGAGGCGGTTGATTCTGGATTACGATAATATCCTTTGAATACGCCCGGATGCTTAGTCAATATCTCCCCATCTTCGGCTATCACCACTTCTGAGTCTGGTATCGCTTGTCCGACTGTACCATGCTTATAATTGTTTATCGTAGAGAACGAAATCAACGCTGAGGTCTCCGTCATACCGTACCCCTCTACCATCGTCAACCCTATAGATCTATAGAACTTCAATATTTCTGGAGCTATCGGTGCCGCACCACTAAATGCAAATCGCATTTTCTCCATACCCAGCCGCTCTTTCAGATAGTAGAACACGCCCTTTTGAGCAATCCAGTTACCTAAGCCTAGTATTGGATTCACGGACTTACCGCTATCCTTTTTATCAAGGTATTTATTACTAGTGTTGAGTGCCCACTTGTATACCTTTCGATTAAACCAATCGGCATCCTCCATCTGTATATAGATCTTGGAATAAAACTTCTCCCAGATCCTGGGGACAGCATATCCTAAGGTAGGATGGATCTCTCTCAAGTTCTGAGGGACCGTATCTATACTCTCGACAAAGTTGATGGTATATCCCGTGACCATATGTGCATACACACTGAACATCCGCTCGAATATGTGACACAAAGGGAGAAAAGACATGATCTCTTCATTAGGCTTGATATTATTACCATTGTCTATGGCTCGCAGCGTATGTGCAGACCAAAGCAAATTCTTATTCGTCAGCATAGCACCTTTGGGATTTCCTGTAGTACCTGAGGTGTATACCAATATCGCTGTATCGTCCTCTTTGATACTATTCGTCAGTTGGTCAATGGCGGCGGCATATTTTGATAGCGTTCTTGCACCAGATGCCATGAAATCTTCGAATCTCATAAGCTCTGGCTCTTTCATATTAGCCAGCCCCTTGTCCTCCCAGTAGATGACGGTCTGTAGATTTGGCGTATCAGCTCTAAATCTAAGCCACTTGTCCACTTGCTCTTCATCTTGAGCAAAAAGCACCTTGCAACCAGAATGATCTACCACATACTGTACTTGTTCCCACGCATTGGCAGCATAAATTCCCACTGTAGTGGCACCCAGCATCTGAGCAGCCATATCGATGAACACCCATTCCGGTCCATTCTCACCTATGATCCCTACGAAGTCTCCCTTAGTGACACCTAAGTCAAATAGGGCTGAAGCCAATTCACGAGATCGATCATAGTACGACTGCCAAGTGATCTCCTGCCACAATCCATACTTCTTATGGCGCATAGCAACCTTAGAACCCAATCGGTCCGCGGTTAGCTTAAATTGCTTTGGTACTATATAGGACATGTTCTTCCCCCTAGCCCCCGAAGGGGGAACGCTGTCCGATGCAGATTTATAATTTGAATTCGTGTCCATAAATATTTCTCTCAATCATAACTAGATAGATGCCATAACCAGCTCTCTAAAAGCCCCCTTCGGGGGTTTGGGGGAATCAACCCCATCTCCGCTTCCTCTTATATCTCTGCTCTCCCTTGACAGAAGCTTCCATCTTTATACCTAGATAGAATTCCTTTACATCTTCATCTTCTCTCAACTCCTCTGCAGGTCCGGAAGTAACGAATCTGCCGTTCTCCATAATATAGGCGAAGTCTGCCACCTTGAGCGCCATGTTAGCGTTTTGCTCAACTAGCACTACTGTGATTCCTTGATCTCTGATCATCGGTATGATATCAAAAATCATCTTGACCAATGCTGGTGACAATCCCAATGACGGTTCATCCATCAGCAACATCTTAGGCCTATTCATCAATGCTCTGGATATAGCCAGCATCTGCTGCTCACCTCCAGACAATGTACCCGCGTGCTGATCCATACGATCTCTCAACACGGGGAAGTAGCCGAACATCTTCTCCAGATCCTCCTCTACTCCTTTCTTATCTCTTCTCAGATATGCTCCGACCAGGAGGTTTTCCTTTACTGTCAATTCATCAAATACCTCTCTACCCTCAGGTACATAACCGATGCCCATTCCGACAATCTTCTCTGTATCCTTTCCGTCGATCCTAGATCCTTGGTATAGTATAGTTCCTTTGTCAGGTTGGTCATCGAGCAAACCCATAACGGTATTGAGCGCAGTGGTCTTTCCTGCTCCATTGTTACCAAGGATAGCCGTTATTGAGCCCTCCTTGATTTCAAACGACACCCCATGCAAAGCGCGAACTTTGTCATAGTAGGTCTCTATATTTTTTACTTCTAGTAGTGCTCCCATTATGATTGTTCTACTTCTTCTCCTAAATAAGCACTGATCACTTCTGGATGTGATAGTACATCCTCAGGCGTTCCTACAGTTATTGGCTTTCCAAAATTGATCGCCAGAATCCTATCAGATATCTTCTTGACCATCTGCATGTTATGCTCTATCAGTATAACGGTTATACCCAGTAGATCTCTTATATCCTTGATCCAAAAGATCATCTCATCCCTTTCTTCCTGAGTCAGTCCGGCCGCTGGTTCGTCAAGTAGTAATAGATCTGGTTCTAGAGCCAATGCTCTTCCTAGCTCTACTAATTTTTGTTTACCATATGGAAGGTTGGATGTGTATTGATCTCTGCTTGCTTCTAATTCTAGAAAGTCGATTATCTCCTCTACTTTATTTCTATGGACGATCTCTTCTTTAGCCGCTTTTGACCTTTTGAACGATAGCCCTGTGACGCCGAAGATCGATGTCTTCATATGATTGTGTCTACCCAGCAGCAGGTTCTCCATCGTCGTCATATTAGCGAACAGTTCCAGATTCTGGAATGTACGAGCGATACCCAACTGAGAGATCTGATCCGGACGCTTACCGATTAGGCTTTGTCCCTTGAAGTTAATCTCACCACTATCTGGGGTATAAAGTCCATTGACATTATTGAAGATGGTCGACTTACCAGCGCCATTAGGACCTATGATAGAGAAAATCTCTTTCTCATCTACACTGAGATTAAGATTATCGACAGCGGTCAGTCCACCGAAGGTTTTTACCAGATTTTTGATTTCAAAAAATGCCATAGTCTATACCTTTCTTACGTAATGCTTATCAAATAGACCCGACGGCTTGAAGTAGAGCACTAGCACAATGATGGCAAATGCGACCACTGACTTGAACTCTATAGAAATATAATAACCGAATAGATTCTCTACAATTGCTAATACGAATCCGCCAATGACTACACCATGGAGACTCTTCATCCCTCCGAGAACCGCAGCGGCAAATCCCTTGAGCAAAGGATCCCACATCATGGTCGGATCCAAGGTTATAGTCGGTGTCACTAGTATAGCAGATATAGCACCGACGACACTACTGATTCCAAAACTGATCGCTAGGATACGACTTGCGGAAATCCCGTTCATCTTAGAAGCATTGATATTCTGCTGACACGCTTTCATAGCGAGTCCGAGCTTGGTCTTCTGGAGTAGAATGTAGATTCCCAGAAGGACCAATAATGCTACTACTATGGTCACTACATTAAGCTCTGTGATAGCGACTCCACCACCTTCATATAAAATATTGGACTCAGAAAATGGTAAATCCAACTGACGCTGATCACTACCAAACTTCCAGCCGGCAATGCCATATA
>CANNZV010006549.1:18488-30805 GCA_947561585.1 Caprella mutica | reverse complement strand
GTACTATCAGAGAAAAGAGTCACTGTGATGATGTACTATCAGAGAAAAGAGTCACTGTGATGTACTATCAGAGAAAAGAGTCACTGTGATGATGTACTGTCAGAGAAAAGAGTCACTGTGATGATGTACTATCAGAGAAAAGAGTCACTGTGATGATGTACTATCAGAGAAAAGAGTCACTGTGATGATGTACTATCAGAGAAAAGAGTCACTGTGATGATGTACTATCAGAGAAAAGACTAAACTGTGATGATGTACTATCAGAGAAAGAGTCACTGTGATGATGTACTATCAGAGAAAAGAGTCACTGTGATGATGTACTATCAGAGAAAAGAGTCACTGTGATGATGTACTATCAGAGAAAAGAGTCACTGTGATGATGTACTATCAGAGAAAAGAGTCACTGTGATGATGTACTATCAGAGAAAAGAGTCACTGTGATGATGTACTATCAGAGAAAAGAGTCACTGTGATGATGTACTATCAGAGAAAAGAGTCACTGTGATGATGTACTATCAGAGAAAAGAGTCACTGTGATGATGTACTATCAGAGAAAAGAGTCACTGTGATGATGTACTATCAGAGAAAAGAATCACTGTGATGATGTACTATCAGAGAAAAGAGTCACTGTGATGATGTACTATCAGAGAAAAGAATCACTGTGATGATGTACTATCAGAGAAAAGAGTCACTGTGATGATGTACTATCAGAGAAAAGAGTCACTGTGATGATGTACTATCAGAGAAAAGAGTCACTGTGATGATGTACTATCAGAGAAAAGAGTCACTGTGATGATGTACTATCAGAGAAAAGAATCACTGTGATGATGTACTATCAGAGAAAAGAGTCACTGTGATGATGTACTATCAGAGAAAAGAGTCACTGTGATGATGTACTATCAGAGAAAAGAATCACTGTGATGATGTACTATCAGAGAAAAGAGTCACTGTGATGATGTACTATCAGAGAAAAGAGTCACTGTGATGATGTACTAGCAGAGAAAAGAGTCACTGTGATGATGTACTATCAGAGAAAAGAGTCACTGTGATGATGTACTATCAGAGAAAAGAGTCACTGTGATGATGTACTATCAGAGAAAAGAATCACTGTGATGATGTACTATCAGAGAAAAGAGTCACTGTGATGATGTACTATCAGAGAAAAGAGTCACTGTGATGATGTACTATCAGAGAAAAGAGTCACTGTGATGATGCCAATTTCTCAAATCATAATTTTCTAATTTAATTTAATTTTCCAGTCTTACAATTTTTGTCTTGTACCCAGACCAATTTTAAATATAAACAAGAATTACAATTAGTAAAGGCGAAGTAATCATCACAGGTAAACTTATCCGATATCTGAATATTAGGATTCGATTTCATTATTTCTTTTTTTTCGAATATTTTTCCTATATCTTTTCCAATATTTTTCCGATATTTTTTCCAATATTTTTTCAAATATTATTTGAAATATTTTTTTAAATATATTTCAAATATTGTTTTCAATATTTTTTCATTATTTTATCCAATAGTTTTTCCAATATTTTTGCAAATATTGTTTCAAATATTTTTTCATATATTTTTCCCAATAATTTTTCTTTCTCAAACACATAAGTTGGTGAAAGTTCGTTGAGTTTTATAAATTGAAATTTTCTGTTTCAACTGAAAACTTTTATAGACTAAATTTATTTCCTATAAACATTTTTGATGGGAGGATATAGTTCCATGCCGTCAATAATGGATACGATATATCATATCTAAGTCCAGTACACACAGTCTGTGTACGAGTCCAGTGCACATAGTCTGTGTACGAGTCCAGTGCACATAGTCTGTGTACGAGTCCAGTGCACATAGTCTGTGTACGAGTCCAGTGCATATAGTCTGTGTACGAGTCCAGTGCACATAGTCTGTGTACGAGTCCAGTGCATATAGTCTGTGTACGAGTCCAGTGCACATAGTCTGTGTACGAGTCCAGTGCATATAGTCTGTGTACGAGTCCAGTGCACATAGTCTGTGTACATTTCCAGTACATAGAAAATATGTTACACAGAAAATATGCAAAAGTTACATATTTTATCTTTAATAAATAATCTAATCAATATTGAATGGAAGTTAATGATAAGATTTCATCGAATAATAAAACTTTCATTTTATGATGCGAATTTTTTTATTATATTTCAGTAGGTTCTGTGTTATTGGACTGATCCACATTTTCGAACTTTAAGAAAAGAAGGTAATAATTATTATTTAACTTTTATTTTTATAGCTATCCATGATACCTGCAGGAATCATGGATACGAACAATAATTTAATTAATCAATAACGATATTTTTTCCTGTAAAATAAGTTAAATTATATTTAAATATTTATTTGTTAGATTTATGGCTGATTTATTTGCAGTTTTATTCTATAGTTGATTTGACCTGAGCTGTTACGGCTAAGCCCCGCCCCTCTGCTATTTAAAGTCGCAACCCTCGGCAAAGTAAGTCAGAGTAACTTTAGAGTCCAGTAGAGAAGCACGCACCACACCAGCAAGGTACACACTGTGAAAACGGAGAATATTTTACAAACTGTTGAATTAAAAAACGGAATAAAAACCTGTTTTCTAAAAATTGTAGTTCTGTATTTTTTTTTCAGTGATATTTTAAATAAATGTGTTGGTAAAATAGTTAAACTAATTCTTTGATAGTAAATGAGAAAGATGTTTATTTAAAAACAATTTACGATTTTTTTTAAATAAAAATTCAAAAATTGTTTTTTTAATAAATCATTTTTTGACGGTTCTTTAGAAATCCATTGTGTTTTGACATTTTTTAAATTATTTCCATCAGATGAAATCTCAATTCCTCGTAGCTTTCTCCCTCTCCTGTCTTTCCCTCGCGTTCGCCATAGCTGATGCTGACCCCAAAGCAGAAGCCAAACCAGAGGCCGAAGCTGATCCCCTCTTTTTCGGGGGTTCAGGAGGCGGGGGCTACAAGAAGAAATGCTACGGAAAAGCTCACGTGATTGAGAAGTACATCACAAAATATAATAAGGTGAGTTAGTGTGATGTTAAATTTTTTAATTAATTAATTATATTTCAATTGAAAAATATTTTGATTTTTTTTTTCCTATATCACTGAATGCTATTATTTGTGTTGTTTATTGATTGTGTTGCTTATTATTTGTAACTTTCTGTTTAAATAGCAAAATTTTATTTATAGCTACCAAAATTCTTGTTGAACCAAATAATAGAAAAAATTTACGTTTTTTTCTGGAAAAAATGTTTTTTTTATAATCAAATCAAATTATAAGTAAGTTTTTTTTAAATTCATTTTAGAATCCAAAAAGATTATTTCCTTCATAAAAATTAATTATTTCATTCTTCGTCAATTTATACATCTACATAGTATAGTTTTTTTAATTTTCTGTATTAATAATTGAAATAATTCTTCTCCCTATAGGTGCCAGTGTACAAGACTGAGTTCATCAAAGAATATTACCCAACAACGGTATACAAAACCGAACACGCAACCGACTACGTAACGAAACACAAGAAAGAAGTCGTCCCAAAACACGTTCTGAAAACAGTCTACGAGCCCGAGTACAAGTACGTGACTGAGTACATCACCAAGCACGCTACCGAGTACACACCCAAGTACATAACCAAAGTAGAGTACATCCCCAAGTACGTGACGAAGACAGCCTACGATACCAAGTACGTTAACGATGTCGTGTACGAGACTGCGTACAAGACTAAGTACACCCCTAAGTACGTCACTGAGACCAAGTACACGACCATCTACAAACACAAGACTGAGTACGTGCCTGAGTACGTGACTGTGTATAAGACACAGCAAAAGTACATTACGGATTGCTACGGCAAGCAGGGATATTAAAACAATAAATCTGTACGACTTTTTATACCTAATAAATTTGAAAATATTAACCTGTTGTATAATTTTTCCTGTGAATAATTAAACTATAATGAAATAAATTTTGAAAGTAAATATAATTTCAAAATAAATAAACAAATTTTGAAAGCACATACAGTTTTTACAGAAAAGATATAATATGATGAAATATTAGTCATCATTAAAAGCATTAAATTTCGATGCCATTAAAAGAAATTTAGTTAAGTATAGAAAAAAATATACTAATTTTTTTTAGACAGATCAAAAACAAAATGGAATAGGGTATATTCCGAGTTATCGGACAACAGTTTTCGATCGTTTATGAAAAAGTATAAAATAATTATTACTCAATATTTATTTTATATTTTTTGTTCATGATACCTACATGTATCTTTGATACCAATTAAAATTTTAAAAAGTTAAATAGTTATTTCTTTTAAGATTGAAAGAGTGGCGATTATTTATCGAAATTCTAAGTAATTTTTGTATTACAAATACAAAATTTGACTATCTAAATGTTAAACATTCAACGTTTCATATTTTTTCAATTTACTTTTGCCAATAAATTTAATATACATTATATCGTTATTTTAAAAGGATTGAGAAAAGCTGAACTCGACATATTTCCTAAATAAAAATTCGAAGGTATTAATAATATAAAATATCTAAAATTATATATGGTAATGAAAGTGTACAGATATATTGATTTATATTGATATTAGCAAATATTGACATATATCCCTGATATTTACGTAAATCAATATTTTTAAATATTTATGTGTATAAAAATTAAATTTTGAATTAATAAAAAAATCAAAATAAATGGAACGTTTTTCACATAATTTAATTTTCAAATAAAATACAGTATAAAAGAATTATTTAAAGTTTTTAATCATTTTATTGACCATTTCCTTACTTTAGCTAAAAAAAATTAATTTAGATAGTCTGAAAATTTAATAATTTTGAAGAGAAAATTCACTTTCGCAATATCTCAAAAATGATATTAATTTTTAATGATCACCTTTTCCCCATTGGACAAAGTCATTTAATGAGTAAAAAATGAGTTATTATGAGTTATTATGAGTGAGTAACTCATTAAACCTGGAAATAATAAGAAAAAAAGACATAAAATGGAAATACGTGATCTGACTTAAAAAACTAACTTTCGAAATAATATTTTTATTATATTTTCAAATTAGCAAGATAAGGAATTATTAAGTATAATTTAAAAGATTTTTATGAATAAATTGCATTAGATAATTTTTAATTTTTGTATTAATAATATACGGAATTAATTGAGCTTTTATGTGAACGTTAATATTTTAGTGCAGCTTTAATTGGATTTTTTTTAGTAAAAAGTTGAATTTTAGTGATAAATAAAATTGAAATAGGCATAAAGATTACACAACAGCTTTCCAGAAAACTGGAAATTAGAGTTTTGAATTGCAAAGCAATTCGTCTGAACAAAAAAATACAAATAATATTCCACTAGGGATGAACTCTTACGGTGAAGAACATTTACACAATATCTATTTACAGTCAATACAAATAATATTCCACTAGGGATGATCTTTTACGGTGAAGAACATTCATACAATATCTATTTACAGTCAATACAAATAATATTCCACTAGGGATGAACTCTTACGGTGAAGAACATTCATACAATATCTATTTACAGTCAATACAAATAATATTCCACTAGGGATGAACTCTTACGGTGGAGAATATTCATACAATATCTATTTACAGTCAATACAAATAATATTACACTAGGGATGAACTCTTACGGTGAAGAACATTCATACAATATCTATTTACAGTCAATACAAATAATATTCCACTAGGGATGAACTTTTACGGTGAAGAATATTCATACAATATCTATTTACAGTCAATACAAATAATATTCCACTAGGGATGAACTCTTACGGTGAAGAACATTCATACAATACCTATTTACAGTCAATACAAATAATATTCCACTAGGGATGAACTCTTACGGTGGAGAATATTCATACAATATCTATTTACAGTCAATACAAATAATATTACACTAGGGATGAACTCTTGCGGTGAAGAACATTCATACAATATCTATTTACAGTCAATACAAATAATATTCCACTAGGGATGAACTCTTACGGTGAAGAACATTCATACAATATCTATTTACAGTCAATACAAATAATATTCCACTAGGGATGAACTTTTACGGTGAAGAACATTCATACAATATCTATTTACAGTCAATACAAATAATATTCCACTAGGGATGAACTCTTACGGTGAAGAACATTCATACAATATCTATTTACAGTCAATACAAATAATATTCCACTAGGGATGAACTCTTACGGTGAAGAACATTCATACAATATCTATTTACAGTCAATACAAATAATATTCCACTAGGGATGAACTCTTACGGTGGAGAACATTCATACAATATCTATTTACAGTCAATACAAATAATATTCCACTAGGGATGAACTCTTACGGTGGAGAACATTCATACAATATCTATTTACAGTCAATACAAATAATATTCCACTAGGGATGAACTTTTACGGTGAAGAACATTCATACAATATCTATTTACAGTCAATACAAATAATATTCCACTAGGGATGAACTCTTACGGTGAAGAACATTCATACAATACCTATTTACAGTCAATACAAATAATATTCCACATGGTATTAACTCATTTTACAGTCAGTTGGATAATTAATAGTTTTAACTATGGATGTTATAGCATCCTAAGTTTAAAATACCAGTTAGCATAGAAAAATTAAGTAAAAAATGAAACAAATTAGATAAATAAATAATAGGAACTAAATAATCATATCGTATTTTTTCTACAAGGTTCACCCATTACATTATTTTCTCTACTCCCACTCTACGAATAAAAGCTACCTATGTGCTTTACTACGTTATTTAGTAATAATTTAGTACGTGCACTTAGTAATAAAATGACCTTAATTTGAGACCTGTAGATGACCTTAATTCAACACTAGTAAATGACCTTTACTTTGTCACAATAAATCATATTCCCTAAAGTTATGTACTACTTCAAACCGTATAACGTGTACTGTGAAATACTTCTGTTGTTGCGGTAGATGTACCTAGGAAATGTATGGACAAAAACTTTGTATGCAAAAAATATGTGAAAATGAAAAAAGTTTCTAGAGAAATTTAGTGAAATTTAAAAAGACATGTAAATATAAGTATATTGGGAAAAGGACATTTTATTTCTATACATTTGTCAATTTAATACTAAGAAAATATTTTAAAAGAACAGTATTAGGAGATAGAAAAATGCAATTAAAAAATGGAAAATATCTTTTTACCACCGACTATTATGAAATACCTACTCGTGATCGCCCCACCTTAACTTTTCTTACTGGGATGCAGGTAGCAATGGGATACAGGTAGCTATGGGATGCAGTTAGCCATTGGATACAGGTAGCTATGGGATGCAGGTAGCCATGGGATACAGGTAGCCATGGGATGCAGGTAGCTATGGGATGCAGGTAGCCATGGGATACAGGTAGCCATGGGATGCAGGTAGCAATGGGATACAGGTAGACATGGGATGCAGGTAGCCATGGGATACAGGTAGACATGGGATGCAGGTAGCAATGGGATACAGGTATCCCCTCTCTCTAAACATTGCACTCTTGGTTATAACAAACAAGTGTGTTTATTTTTCACTACTTCACTAGTTGTGTGTAAAGTGAATGTACTAATTAACTAGGTAACATCTACCGTACAGTAAAGGGACAATATCAGGTGTGAATTAAATACTGTTGTAAATTTCAATAATATATATTAAAACAACTTATTTTGATGTGATTTAAAAAAATATTCAAACCGGTTCCTAATCCACATCTGGTGTTTGTAGCTTATCAAATTATTAATTTTAATTCACTAATATTAATAATTTAATAACATAGTGGCATATAGGTGATCTTTTTGTAATGGATTATAATTTTCCCCGATATGTTTTCCTATTTTACTCTGTAGGTACCATCGGATGACTTTATTTATCGTAGCAGTCGGAGCGTAGAATTACGTAACTCTTATACCTTTCATCGGAGCGTCTTGGAACCGATTTGGCGTAACGTCTTGATACGAAGCTATTAAATGCAATTAAATGCTAATGCATTCTCATTTGAATGCTAAATGCCATTTTTAAGATTTTTATTACGATGGAGAGAAATGAAGAAAGTATTGTATAATGAACGGAAATAAAATGTATGAAATATAGATTAAAGAAATTGTATAAAGAGAATTATTTATTAAACCTATGAAATGTGTAATATATGAATTTAATTAAAGTTGTTTCGAAACAACTTATTGAAACAAGTTTGAACTCGACAATTGAACTCGACAACATCGACAATTGGGCCCGACGAAAATAGAGCCAAGAGACTGGAAGAAGTTGTCAGAAAAGAAAGTCGCTCCACGAACAAAGTCACCTACCACCAGTCGGTGACAATGCTCATGGATGCAGAGCAGCTACTCCGTGAATACAGTCACTTACCAAGGAACACAAACGACGATGGCTGAACTCACGGATGGAAGAGGAAAATGAAGAGGTGATAGTAAATGAAGAATGCGAGCCTACCTAGCACAAAATCTAAAACCTCGTAGTTAAAGATCATAACCCTAGCGCTATCCTCTAAAACTGCAAGTAGCGTTAAAAATGATAAACATGGTGGATAAGAAAATAGAGAATACATAATACAAACTGTAATAGTTTGAGGCCCGTAGGATACTACCCCCTTCTCTTCCATTCACCACAAACATCTTGAGGAGGGATACAAAATAGTGAAAGGAATTATAAAACAAAAAAAATTAAGAATGTTTATACTTATAAAACTGAATTTAAGTTAATCTCAACACTTTTATATTGTGTCCCAATTTTTGTTGGCTCAATTGTCCTTGGCCCATTTGTCTTACGGCCTAATTTTCCTGAGCTCAATTGTTTTGGGCCCAATTGTCGTCGGGCCCAATTGCCGGGCTCAATAGTTTTTGGCCCAATTGTCATAGGGCTACATTTGTTTTCGGCCCAATTGTCGTCGGGCCCAATTGTCGTCGGGCCCAATTGCCGGGATCAATTGTTTTCGGCCCAATTGTCGTCGGGCCCAATTGCCGGGCTCAATCGTTTTCGGCCCAATTGTCGGTCCGAGCATCAAAAAATGCCTTTAAAATCTCTCTATTGGGCGTATCATTGAACTACACACACATTTTGCATTACACAAGTGTGTTAAATGGACACACGTGGTGTCACACATTGTTAACAGGGCACATTATGTGGTTAGGCAAGGCGTGAAAAATCCACGGAACTGAGTCACCAAAATACACCATAACTTAGACAATAGAAAATAAAGATATTCTACAGTTAAGTAATACAACACTTTCCTTTTTTAGGTTTATATTATTGTCTTACCTTGAAAAAGATATATGCTAAGTATCTCAAGAATCTAAATGAAATTTATTATTTAATGTTGGAATAAATATTTTTCTTATTTTCTCCAAAACATCAAAAAAAAATTCGATTTTATATTCTATTTTCGATATACAAAATTTCATTAATTGTTACATTTTCAAGTGAAAATTATTTCAACATTGCAACGAAAAAAAGGAAAATAATTAAAAAATTGTACTTAAAATTCAAAAATTTGTGTACTTGCTTCAGACGTTTAGAGCATATAACTGGAGTGTATAATCGATTTTTTTCTTTTTTTTTATGTTTCAATTTTATCTACTTCCTTAATATTGATTCGAATTGAATTGGCTCAATATTTAAAATATTCATTAAATCTAAAGAAAAGAACAACTGTGTGTACCTAGTTTTCATTGATGAAAATGTTAATGGTGATAATTATCTCTATTTACTCCAGTTTAAATGTTGGCCTGCTTTTTCCATTCGACCAGATTCAGAATATCTGGTAAAACCCATGAATATCAATGAGTTGAATAGCAGAATCCCCCAAGTATTTTTAAAAGTGTTCTTGGAAATATTGCGACGAAAAAGTTGTACATCCTTTATTTTTTCTAGAAGTCTAAATTAGGTTATTGATAATGAATTTTCTATTATTCGAAAGCTCTAGAAAAAATAGAAATGTTGCGTAACACTGTGGATTCAATCCAGACCAGTCTAAACTTTGTCATTCAAAATAATGGCCGCCAATCAGCAATATATAAACCAAAATAATAAAATTCTAAAATATTGAACTTGTTTCAAACCAAACCTAATTCAAGTTGGAGGAAGTTATTTAAGTTTTAAATGTGGAACACAGTTAAATTTCACAATAAATATTATAAATAAATTGTTCATGCTGCATATATGCTCCGAAAGCACGTGTAGCCATGCATTTACCGGGTTACCATGTGTTTACCGGGTAACCCATGTGTTTACCGGGTAACCACTAGTAATGTACAAATAAGGTAACTTTTCCCTTTTCACACTAAAGTAACCCTTCATTAGAATTACCACAATGCACTTTTATTGCAATGCGATTTAGGCAATGCAAATTATTTGCACGAATAGGACTGCAGGTGAAGAATGATGATGAATGACACTATGCAGTGTATGTGAAGAAAATGAATTAGTCTGGTTTGTATTATTTAAATCCATTCATTAAATTTTATACCGTGATATATTTTACATGTATTTTCTTAGATTTCAAATACCTCTATTTAAAATAATTATTCGTAAATTTCATAATAAAATTAATTTGAAATAAGAATTTAAGTATCTTTTGTAATTCTATCTATTTTTTATAACAACATTATTGATTATATATTAAAAGTAAAGAGGAAATTAGAGGAAATTAGCTAAGTAAAATAATAAATAGAATAATAACAAACTAAAATATCCAATCACTTATTCCTGTCATACTAATTAATTAACATTTATTTATTTGTAAAGAACCTTGAACTATATTGTTATTCTTAACGTTACGGTTGCGTGATTTACTATGGGGAAAATGTAGCTACAGAGAGGGGAAAATATAGCTACAGAGAGGGGAAAATGTAGCTAAAGAGAGGGGGAAATGTAGCTAAAGAGAGGGGGAAATGTAGCTACGAAGAGGGGAAAATAGAGCTACAAAGAGGGGAAAATATAGCTACAGAGAGGGGAAAATGTAGCTAAAGAGAGGGGAAAATGTAACTAAAGAGAGGGGAAAATATAGCTACAGAGAGGGGAAAATGTAGCTAAAGAGAGGAGAAAATGTAGCTACTAAGAGGGGAAAATATAGCTACAAAGAGGGGAAAATATAGTTACAGAGAGGGGAAAATGTAGCTAAAGAGAGGGGAAAATTTAGCTAAAGAGAGGGGAAAATATAGCTACAGAGAGGGGAAAATGTAGCTACAAAGAGGGGAAAATATAGCTACAGAGAGGGGAAAATGTAGCTAAAGAGAGGGGGAAATGTAGCTAAAGAGAGGGGGAAATGTAGCTACGAAGAGGGGAAAATAATGCTACAAAGAGGGGAAAATATAGCTACAGAGAGGGGAAAATGTAGCTAAAGAGAGGGGAAAATGTAGCTAAAGAGAGGGGAAAATGTAGCTAAAGAGAGAGGGAAATGTAGCTACAAAGAGGGGAAAATGTAGCTACAAAGAGGGGAAAATATAGCTACAAAGAGAGGAAAATGTAGCTACAAAGAGGGGAAAATGTAGCTACAAAGAGGGGAAAATGTAGCTACAAAGAGGGGGAAATGTAGCTACAAAGAGGGGAAATGTAGCTACAAAGAGGGGAAAATGTAGCTACAAAGAGGGAAAAATGTAGCTACAGAGAGGGGAAAATGTAGCTACAGAGAGGGGAAAATGTAGCTAAAGAGAGGGAAAATGTAGCTAAAGAGAGGGAAAATGTAGCTAAAGAGAGGGGAAAATGTAGCTAAAGAGAGAGGGGAAAATGTAGCTACAGAGAGGGGGAAATGTAGCTACAGAGAGGGGAAAGTGTAGCTAAAGAGAGGGGAAAATGTAGCTAAAGAGAGAGGGGAAAATGTAGCTAAAGAGAGGGAAAATGTAGCTAAAGAGAGGGGAAAATGTAGCTAAAGAGAGAGGGGAAAATGTAGCTACAGAGAGGGGAAAACGTAGCTAAAGAGAAGGGAAAATGTAGCTAAAGAGAGAGGGGAAAATGTAGCTAAAGAGAGAGGGGAAAATGTAGCTAAAGAGAGGGGAAAATGTAGCTAAAGAGAGAGGGAAAAATGTAGCTAAAGAGAGGGGAAAATGTAGCTAAAGAGAGGGGAAAATGTAGCTAAAGAGAGAGGGGAAAATGTAGCTAAAGAGAGGGGAAAATGTAGCTAAAGAGAGGGGAAAATGTAGCTAAAGAGAGGGGAAAATGTAGCTAAAGAGAGGGGAAAATGTAGCTATAGAGAGAGGGGAAAATGTAGCTACAGAGAGGGGAAAATA
>CANNZV010006549.1:0-17080 GCA_947561585.1 Caprella mutica | reverse complement strand
GAAGATGTTCAAATCATCTGCATCAACACTAGTAATCTTTTATTGTATTTTGCGTTTTGGATTACATACACCGGTTATCATTACAGGTAAAATTGCTAGAACGGCCTGCCTATGACTATACCGTACTTTTATTAGGTAAAGAAAACATACAAAAGTATAAATTCCAAACTCAATGAAACCTATAGCGGT
Source organism: Caprella mutica (assembly GCA_947561585.1). Classification (NCBI taxonomy): domain Eukaryota; kingdom Metazoa; phylum Arthropoda; class Malacostraca; order Amphipoda; family Caprellidae; genus Caprella; species Caprella mutica. The sequence continues at coordinate 16,891 of CANNZV010006549.1, read as the reverse complement.
AATTCTTGTTTATTAAAAATCATTATTTGATGCATATAAGGCTGGCAGATTTAACAGTTTTACCTGTACATAGGGCCTTTGTAACAGTTTTACCTATACACTGAATGGCCGTTGTAACAGTTTTACCTGTACATAGGGCCGTTGTAACAGTTTTACCTGTACATAGGGCCGTTGTAACAGTTTTACCTGTACATAAGGCCGTTGTAACAGTTTTACCTATACATTGAATGGCCATTGTAACAGTTTTACCTGTACATAGGGCCGTTGTAACAGTTTTACCTGTACATAGGGCCGTTGTAACAGTTTTTACCTGTACATAAGGCCGTTGTAACAGTTTTACCTATACATTGAATGGCCGTTGTAACAGTTTTACCTGTACATAGGGTCGTTGTAACAGTTTTGCCTGTACATAGGGCCGTTGTAACAGTTTTACCTATACATTGAATGGCCGTTGTAACAGTTTTACCTATACATTGAATGGCCGTTGTAACAGTATTACCACTAACATAGGGTGTTATTCCCTATTTTCAATTCATACAGAAATATTTAAATAAATTATCACTTTACTATTTTTTTTATTTCTACTACTGCACTACCTTTTGTTCATGTATTGAGAATTAAATGAATGGATTTAGTATTATATTTATATATATTTCTAAATATATATATATATATACTGATTTAATTAACAAAATTGTTATTTAGTCTTAAAAATCAGAACTGTGATTTTTTCAATTATTAATATTAGTGTGACCCGTAGCCATGTCCACAAAATATTAGCTTTTCCTTTACAATTATCAAAGAATTCGGACAGACAGACAGACTGATATCTTATTGTAGCATTATGCATCTGAATTTAATTCAAATATTCATTATTTATTCTATAAAAATTATACTGAATATGATATTTTCTTCAATTATACTAAAAAAAAAAGATTTAAAAAAATTGTAAAAAAAAAAGACAATTCAAAATATATTCTTTATTGTTTCATTTTCGCGAAGTGGAAATTGCTACCTACAAGTTATAATTTTTTTAATTCACCTAAGCTGTAGAATGGTATGTCAATTATAACGCATATCAAGACAACGCTATACGCTTTCTATTCTTCAATGAAATAACCATGAAAGGGAAAAAGAAAGTGATGTAAGGAAAACATTCATGTTGCTAGATGGAAAGGGAAAATGTAACTAGAATGATGAAAATGTAAAATGGAATAGTAATTAAATTTAAAAATAAAATAAAAATATCGAAAATATTGTAAAAATCTGTCTAATAATTATTGAATTGCTAGAATAAATTCTTATTGGAATTGAAAATTGAAAAATATAAATCAGGGAAACCATTCATAAAGTTTTTACAATAGGAAACATAAAAAAATCTATCAAGAAATCAACAAATATCGTACAAAGACTGACCATAGAAATTTGAAAGAATGAGTACTACTCTAAACGTTGGTGATTCAATAACCCCCGTAGCTAGGTTTGGGGCACACTGTTTTGTATTGTTGCTTAACGTCTGTGACAGTATGGTAAGTAGGTACGTACTTAGTCTGGTACTTAACGTCAGTAGCGTACTTAACCTGAGTCTGGTAAGTAGGTTGGTAAACGGTTTCGAAAACTGTTTTATAGTCGAGATTCGTCTTGTAGACGGGAATTAGCTTAGTTTCGGTATGGTAAGTCGGTACGTGGTCAATTTTCGTGATGTACTTAGGTACATATTCGGTTTTGTAGACAGTTTCGTAATTGGTGACATATTTCAGATCCTTCAGTGTTTTGTAGTCGGTGATGTATTTTGGAACGTATTCGGTTTCGAATTTGGTGACGTAGTCCTTCTTGTAGACAGTGTGGTAGAAGGTTTGGGGGATGACGTCAGTTTTGTAGACAGTCTTGTACACGGGTACCTGTTGAAATGAAAACAAATATTTGATAATATTATCCCCAAACATCAAAATTTCATTTTTAAACAGTGTATAAATAATTAATACTCACATCGACATATTTTGTGTTGTATTTGGTGACATAGTGGGCTTTGTAGCAACCTTTTCCCTTGTGGAGCTTCTTGCCACCTCCATGTCCGTATCCACCACCTCCGTGTCCGTAACCACCACCTCCATGTCCATATCCGCCACCTCCATGTCCACCTCCGTGTCCATATCCGCCACCTCCATGTCCGAATCCACCATGTCCATGTCCTACTCCTCCGTGTCCATAACCACCATGGCCTCCATGCCCATATCCTCCTCCATGTCCAAAACCACCACCATGTCCGTAATCTGCTTTGGGATCGGCATCAGCGACGGCTTTAGGATCGGCAACTGGTTCAGCTTTCGCATCGGGTTTCGCATCGGCTTCGGCATGTGATAAAACTATGAAAGAACTGAAGATCGCCAGGCCAATTATGGCACAGTGTACTCTGGAACGTGTCGCCATCTATTGAAAGATAAATAAAATAAATAAATATAATTAACATAGAAAATTCCTATATATTAACTCCATCATGAAAGTAAAAGTACACAGTGTGTTATTCTTTCTCTCGCCATGTCACGATTCGTATTTTCCGCATGGATTTATCTTCCATTGATTTGAGGCAATAAAGTTCCATAAGACTTAATTGCAGCTTGCGTTTGTCACACAAAATGTTAAGTCATATTCGCATCTTTCGTGACATTTCAGAGCAATTTGACGGACGTTTGGCAATGTTGCCTCCGTCAGTCAAAGAAAAGCTACACATTCTCGCGCCAAAATGAGTGCGAGTGTTGCCGACACACTCTGAGTGTTGCCACCTCTAGGTTCTGTGCGTACCTCTGTATCGTTGCTTGCTCTAAGGCTGTCGGAGCACAAATGACTGTCTTATTGACCTCTACGTGTGCTTTTATAGTTCCATTTGAACTTGCGTTATTGAAGTAGATCTTGGAGTAATCATCGTAAAGGGCGTAACGTTATAGTCACTTAACCACGGTCTGTTAAATCGTAAATAGGCAACTTTGAAGTCGAACGGACTTTCAAAATATTTTAGCCCAATGTAGGTTAAGTTTTTTTCAAATAATTCCAACATGAAGAAAGTTTTAAATTAATTAATTAAAATTATAGTAATGCTGTTCAATTGAGACCATTATATCTGGATTTCTGTATTTAATATATATTGTTTATTAGTATTTTAATATATGAACTCTTATATATACTGAACACATGTTTTGTTATGTAGGTTACGTTCAATTTCCGGATATAAATTTCCCTATTGATTTTCCCTTCGGTTTCACCAATTTTTCGTGTTAATATACATTATTATGGATTCAAATACTTATATGTTTTTCAAGAGGGTTGGGCCTTGGAAGATTAAGAGGGGACTCCTTTTTATCTTCTATCAACCCACCATAAAATTCTCTGGGAAATGAATGATTTGAAAATTGATTTTTTTTTTAATTTGTCTAATAATTTTTAAATATTTTATGGGAAATACTATTAAAGGAAAATAACTGCAATTTTAGGTTTATCTTATTTTATGGAAAGGGAATACTTTTTAGAAAATTGAATAATGGTTTAAATTAACCTTTTTAAAGTTTTACTTTTAACTTTATTTATTAAAAATATATTAAAAAGACGATGAAATGATAAATTAAAAATAAAATAATACAAAAAATTACTAATTAAATCTAAAATCGACTGACATTAAAAAATGCAATTGATTTATAAACTATAAATAAGCAAATAAAAAAACGATTTCTGTTTTGCAATTAAATAATTATGTTAATATTTACTGATGATGCAGATTGTAGATCATGTAGTGGAGCTAAAAAAAAAGAATATATGAAAGTAAGTAAATACTAAAATGAATATAGATACAAACGCTATCATATTTCATTATTCCTAGTTTACAATATAACTAGTTATTTGTCATTAAAAATATACCATAAAATCTCTACTACTCGATCGTTTTTCGTCGGACATTCCCGATATAAAAATCTGGACGATAATGTCGGAAATTATGATATTTTACGATAAAATGCTATCAATATTTACCGTAATGGACAATAACAGAAATAGTTTATTTATTTACGTACAAATTTATTTAGTTTGATTTAATGTAATTTTAGTGGTTTATTTTAACACTTAAGAGCCGTACACACGTAGGGTTTTTTAAGTCTTTCCACCAGACTTGTTGCTAAGCTCCTCCTACTTTTTCCACGAGAATATAAGAAAAAACGATATAATTTTTATTTATTTTAGTTGGTATCCATGTTACCTGCAGGTATCATGGATACCAACTAAAATAAATAAGGAGCTTAGCAAAAAGTCTGGTGGAAAGACTTAAAAAACCCTACGTGTGAACGGCGCTTGAAAAGACTGACTGTGGAGTATGAGCTCGACAAGAAACGTTAGCAGTTAAAATATAATTCATTCAATATAATAACTTTGTTCCTATCAATCATGGGTACATAAAATTTTGCACAGTACATTAGTATGATAAAAGCTATGAACTGACAAAAAATTATAAAATTTAAGCCGCTGGTTTCCTAAATATGAAAATAAATAAATAAATAAATAAATTAAAATTCTAACTCTAAAGGTATAAAATATAGAGAATATAAAATCAAGAAAAAGATATTATAGGGTAAGCTACGAATTATCAGTCGGTACTACATCTTCGGTCATTCAGAAAAAAAATATTAGTTAGCACTGTGTAATAATAATGATTTTTAATCGTTTTTTTTCCTGATATGACCGAAGATTTAGTACTGACCGATAATTCGTAACTTGATATGATTGTGTTTTTTAGTGTTCAAATAAAATTTCCCCTCTGTTATAAAAAAATTATAAATATATATAAAAATATAGTTAGTAATTTAAGTAATGTTTTACTTTATGATGATGTAAGTGTATTAAGTATCTGCAGCGTATTTCGAATGAAGATAAATAGAAATTAATTCAGAAAAATTTGTTTTAAATATGCAGCCAAAATCTATAAGAGAATTCATCTATTTCTTTAATAATTAAACTATGATCCAGAGAACAAATGTGAAAAAAACTCTACGGAAATATTATCCACATTACAAATACAAGGTATATAAATTGTTAAATTTTCCATTTCAAATTATTAATTAATTAACAGTTATTATTTATACCCACAGACGGTGAAAATAATTATCCGTAGATCGTCTGTTTTTGTCCATTACGGTAAATATTGATGGTATTTTATAGTAAAATATCATAATTTTAACATTATCGTCAGGAATGTCCGACGAAAGACGAATTATGAAAAAAATATGAGAGAAATTTATGAGAAATTCATTAAAATTCATTAAAATTCATGAAAAAATTCATTAAAATTCATGAAATAATTAATGAAAAAATTTACGAAAAAATTCATGGAAAAATTTATGAATTTTTTTTTTAATTTATGATTAGAATCACCCATAGAAAACCGATCTATAGCTTGAACTTAAATTGTCTGTGTGTTGTTTGGTTCGAATTATTGTATACAATGACACACGGTGACATCCTCCATAGGAATAATTTACTATGAAAGTATCGAGAAAATGACTAGTTTATTTTTAGTAATGTTAAACCGTCTGACCGTGAGAGTTAATTTAAATTGCGTAAATTATTAGTAATACTATTTATTGTGATACAGCTTATTTTATTAGAATAAAAGATATTTTTTTTAGAATAAAAGATATTTTATTAGAATAAAAGATATTTTATTGGAATAAAAGATATTTTATTAGAATAAAATATATTTTATTAGAATAAAAGATATTTTATTAGAATAAAAGATATTTTATTAGAATAAAAGATATTTCATTAGAATAAAAGATATTTTATTAGAATAAAAGATATTTTATTAGAATAAAAGATATTTTATTAGAATAAAAGATATTTTATTAGAATAAAAGATATTTTATTAGAATAAAAGATATTTTATTAGAATAAAAGATATTTTATTAGAATAAAAGATATTTTATTAGAATAAAAGATATTTTATTAGAATAAAAGATATTTTATTAGAATAAAAGATATTTTATTAGAATAAAAGATATTTTATAAGAATAAAAGATATTCTATTAGAATAAAAGATATTTTATTAGAATAAAAGATATTTTATTATAATAAAATATCTTTTATTAGAATAAAAGATATTTTATTAGAATAAAAGATATTCTATTAGAATAAAAGATATTTTATTAGAATAAAAGATATTTTATTATAATAAAATATCTTTTATTAGAATAAACACTTTTTATTAGAATTTGCATATTTCATTGTGATACGAAAAAATCTTTAATGTTTTAATAAAATTATTTTATTGTGATAAAAAAATATTTTATCGTGATAAAAAAATATTTTATCGTGATAAAAAAATATTTTATCGTGATAAAAAAATATTTTATCGTGATAAAAATATCTTATGAAAATGAATATAAAATACATTACTATTTTTTATCTTCCACACCTCAGAGTGTACGAGAGTATTTTCTGATGTTAGAAAAGGCTTTATTTTTCTTTTGCAACAGAGGGAATATTGCAGTAAATGATGAAGCAGAAAATACAAAGAGAAAGAAAGTGAAAATAGCATTTATCTCTAATGTATAATAGCAAATTTATCTGTAAATTAATTATCGCACTATTATTACACATAAATAGTACCGAAAATATTTATTATTTATACACTATTATTGTATAATATGTAATAAAGATAATATGAATCATTATGAATTGTTTAATAAGTAATCATGAAATTTATTTCGTCATGTGAATTTTATTTAAATAAATAGTGGTTATAGTAGTATTATAGTTAGTTTCTTTCATTGGTTTAACTTCTACTCAAATCAAATCAGCATGTAATGTATAATCTAAGCCAAGGTTATAAATGAAAATAGCTATTAAGTATAATTAGCCTTTTAAAACTATGTTTGATCAGAAGGAATATATATTAAACAATAATCAAGTAATATCACTCAGAGGACATACATTTCTCCGGTTCTAGGTAAATTCCCTCGCGTAAAATTCCACCACGGAGAGTTCTACATCTGGAAAGTTCCACTGCTGGAAAGCTCCACCATGGAATATTCCACCGCCGGAAAATTTCACCTCTGAAGATTCCACCGCATGATATTGGATTTCATTTACAGAAGGTATAACATTTAATAAAAACTGATTTAAATAAACTGTGATTTTGTTGGTAACTGAACAACATTTCATTAGTTAAAAAATTAAGAAATTATAAGAATATGTAATGTTTAGTCAAGGCCTAAGAGATAAGCTAGGGCAAACATAGAAAATAATAGACAGATTAAACAATCTTTTAAATATGAATCAATTAAATTTTTAATAAAATTAAAATAGAATAAATTAAACAATAAAGATCCGCTGCCCAGGGATCAACAATTTAGATCCCGTTTGATTTTTCTTTAAACATATATATGTTGAAGCTGAAATTATAAGGACATTATTTTGTTGCATAAGTTTTATTTTATGTATATTATCTACGCCCAGGTTTTTTAAATGTACCAATTTATATTTCAATTTAAATCGGCAACTGTAAAAGGTGGGTGGAAGAATAAATTTGACACGTACGTACTGAAATAAAATGTTCAATTATTATCGATATATTTTAATAAAAAAAGAAAAATTACAAAACTGAAACTTTCTGAAACTGTTTAATAATCTCTATTGAAAGTATTACAAAAATAAATTTTAAATTTAAAGCATTTCAACTAAATCTCAAACATAGGGCTTTAAGCAGGTCGCTGATTTAAATTGACTCTAAACTAAAGAAATAGACATTGAAAACATGTTTGTCATATTTAGACTCAATATTAAGACTTTCAATAATGAATATACATAAGAAAATTATTTTTGTATCAAATATTAAAATCAGAACCTTAGTGTTTCAAATTCAAGAAGCTAAATTTAGCAGTGTTACTATACCAGCTTCATATTATGTTACGATTAACCAGTTGAATATTTAATGCCTATATAATGGATTAATTAATTGTTTTATATTTGAAAAACAAGATTTGTACATTTATAATATTACATCACCCAGAATCCTAGATTTAGAAATACATTTTAAGATATACTGTTTATTTTACTGTTAATTAGCTTATTTTTTTCAAAATGGTGGGATCTTCCATGGTGGAATCTTCCTCTTGGAACTTTCTGCGAGGGAACTTTCCGCGGTGGAATTTACCGGCCACGATTTCACCATGGATTTATATCTCCAAAAAAAAGGTTCTTATACGTATTTCAATTATTTAGAATTGGGTATTAACAGTATTGCTATATCTGAGACATGTTCGAATTTAATTTCAGTGCAGGTAACCTGTTTAGATAAAATACAATTCATTCAATACGGTAGAACTCATTTATAATGAATTCCTGCATAAAGAATGCAGTGTAGCAGGAAGTAACCTCTATAGTGGAAAAGTTTTATTGCAGACGAAAGAAAATTTGTTCATTGTAGACTGTAGAGGCTATTTCTTTACTCAGGAGACTATAATCAATATACAGGATCTCATTGAGTCATTATAGAGAGGTACTACTGTTTTTCTTTCTCCTTGTAAATGTTTTACACAAGTTTATATAAGATGATATAAAAGACCTAGATGTTCATACCATGCATTTTTTTCTGTTCAAATAGTCTGCACTCCAGCTGTTATCTATAAAGATATCCACAATCTTAACCTATCTAACTTGCACGTTAAGGGGCCGTACACACGTAAGTCTTTCCACCAGACTTTTTGCTAAGCTCCTCTTACTTTTTCCATGAGAATATAAGGAAAAACGATATAATTATTATTTATTTTCAGCTGGTATCCACAGCAAAGAAAATGCTGCATGAAAACACGCTACAATTGAATAAACATATGTATTTTGTATGTAGACTTAGGTAGGACGTTTTTTATGATGCTCTTTTGTTGAAAAAGAGACCCGTGTGAAATAGGCTTGAGGCCCCTTTCACACAAGCGGTTTTCTCATACCACAGCAAAAAAAAAAAGCTGCATGAAAAGATGTATGACAGAATATACGTACAAGTGTCGTATGTCCGCTCAGATTGGGCGTTTTATTCATGCTGCCATATTTGTTGCTGCGCCCATGAAAAAAACGCATCGTTTGAAATAGGCATAAGATAATAAGGTACTAGAAAGATTATACTCAGTTTTTAATCTATAGAATTAGAGCTGTGAAGAAGACAAGTAAAGAAGTCAGGAGAATTATAGCATGCAGTAACATCATCTTATCAAGAGGTTATTAAAAAATCAACTTTGAAGCTAGGTCCTGGCTTTTTCCACTTGTTCCTGACGATGAATGGAAATGTACCTATTCGAAAGCTTGAAACCTAAAAATACCTTCAACGCTGAGTTTTTAACAACCTTCATGATAAAGTGGAGACTGTTTTGAGTTCAAATTTTTTCAAACTAATAACGTCATCGCTAGGCGCCATCAATAGGCCCCGCTCCACAGCTACGTTTTTAACACCAGCAGAAAAAAGATCCTCTTAAGATGTGTTCACACTTGCGTTTTTAACACCGCAGAAAAAAGATCATCTTAAAATGTGTTCACACTTGCGTTTTTAACACCAAAAGCAAAAAGCTCTTCTTAAAAAACGTAAGTGTAAAGCGGGCCGTACTCCACGGTGTCAAAAAATTGTCTTAAGTAACTTCTTCGTTGGAAATGGTATTATAGTTAATACAGTCATTGGCAACTCCATGAATCTGTATCTTAAATCCCCCGTTTGAATCCCATAGGTACGGTAAAGTAACAATAATTTCCTGAGAAAAATTATGTATTTGAAAATTATTTATAAAAACGAATCGAAAATGTTTAAAATTATTAAAAATAATGAAAATTGTTAAAGAGTATTATAAATGTTTCTCTTTTTTTACATTTGTTAGTGAAATAAATGAAACATAATAATATCATACATATTTTTTCAATATATTGATGAATAAATCTAATGAATATCTTCATTTTCAATAATTTATATTTCATTTTGCAAAGGGCTGAAATAAAGGCATAGTCGAATTTATATTATATTTTTTTAAATTATAATTAATGCATATATTTATATATTAATAAAATATTATCATTTAACACATTTAATATTTACATATATAAATATATCATATATCATATTCTAGTTAAATTAGTTAGATTTAATATATAATTGAGAAAAGGGACATTATTGTTCTATTTAGATTAAATAATATTAACAAAAATTATATAGGCTATTGATATAATAGTATATTCTGTAGGGTTAGTTTCGAGTTATCGGACATTTCCACATCTTCGATCATATGGAATAATTATATGTAATAATTAATATAACCTTTTGTTTTAATTATAATATGAAATACATGATTGAAAACGTGAAATCGTGCGATAATTTGGAACTTACCCTGTACTTGATACGACAGTTCAAATTTAGATCATTTTTATTATTAATGAAATAATTTTTTTTTTTAATTTTAATTTTAATTTTTTTTTTAATTTAATATTTTAAAAATTAATTTTGTATGTAGAGTACTTGCCAGGACTTATAGGGTTAAATTAAATTAAATAAATATATAGTAAATTAATTAATCATCACCCTGTACAAATATACTAACACAGTGTGTATACGTCTGTAGGTAGCAATAACAATGTCACTCTTTATCATTTAATGGATCCTTTCTGTTTGTTGGGCGCATTTGAAAATAATGAAAATAAAATATAATAGTTACTGAATTTCAAATTTGAATAAAATACAGAATTGTTATATTAAATTATTTATTTTAAAAGTTTCTGTTTTTTTTTGGCGCATAATTATGAAAATAGAATAATTATAATAATAATATAATAACAATTTTCTGTTTCTTAGTCGCATTTGAATATGAAATATATTTGATAACCATATATTATTATATGGTTATTATATGGCATGTCTTATATAATAATAATCTAATGATTATAATTAAATGTTTATTAGTCAGTTATTAATTGTTTACAAATGTGTAGTTCCTAATTTTCGTCATCAAGGAAAGTTTTCTCATGAAGCAGAGGTCATTAAATAACAACGCGTATCAATGATATAATTATATTAGCATTATTTTCATTATTTTCAAATGCACCCAGCAAACAGAAAAGATCCCATTTAAGATACGATTTGACTAAAATAATTGTCTGTATAACAGAAAAAATATTCTGAGATTACAAAATAATCAAAAAGTACAAAAAAATCTGATTTTAAAATAAAATCCAGGATTATAAAAAAAAATCTGGAATTACAAAAACAGCCAGAGAAAAAAATCAAGAAAATTTTAAATAAAAAATCAAGAATATTTTAAATAAAAAATCCATCTACCAAATTTAAATAAAATTATATTCCATGGTTTTTGATGGGTAACTCTTGATAACCGAAACCATTTAGATATAATTTGAAACCCGGAATACGGTTACCAGAATAATAAAAAATCTAGATAACATATGAAAACACTATTTTTTGTAAAATCAGAAACGAATATTTAGAAAAATCCCGTTAACATAAGAATGAATATCTAAAAAATAACACGCACGGATAACAAAAAATTCCGAATATTATTTTTAAAAATCTGGATAATTTTAAAAATAACCCAAAATTGTAGTTCGTCATTTTTGGTGGGTAACTTCACTAGTTATTATAAATAAATAAATAAATTATTTTTAAATAACATGTAACAATATCGATACAGTTCTATTTGAAAAAATGACCCTAAATATGAACTAATGAATTACACTGTGTTCCATCAGAAGCGTCATTTTTAATCATCGAATTGGGAGAATTTTAAAATGCTTTAAGTCGTATTTTGTATACGCCATTTTGTTCATAAAGAGTGGATTTTTATCACCCTATAAAAATTCCCATTTATATTCAACCTTTAAAATGTTTTCTGAACTTGAGAAAAAATGGATCGATCTGCAGTTTGCCAAAACACCTTCTCCTTCAACATTACGCACAGAATTCATGCTTCACTTCAAAATCAGTGGAAGGGTGGCTATCACCTGAAAAAGTTGACAAGAACTTGGGATCTATTCAATAAGACTGGTTCCATCCACAAGAAAAAGGAAATGAAAGCAAAACCAAAAAGAACAGTTGCACTCTCTGAGAAGCTTCTCAGCAGATTTCACCCATCAAAACCACGCTGTGGATTTTTGTCAGACATGAGCCGTTTCTGATTTTATCATAACACTTCAGTTAAACCATTAACTGATGTCCACAAAGGACAGAGAAGACAGTTTTGTCAGTGGATTCTACAGCAACCATCCAACATTGTCGATAGAATCCTTTGGAATGACAAGAAGTTCTTTGGTCTCCATCAAAAAGCACATAAAAAACGAAGAAGTGTGGACAAATGAAAATCCTCGAAATATCTGCGAAACAAATGATAGGTATGATGTTAAGGTAATGATCTTGGTTGTCATTATTAATAGAATGGTTCCAATTGTTCATGCATTCCTTGACGATGATGGCAACTTGTCATCGGTTAATGGTGTTTCATACCTCATTCTTCTCCAGGACATTATTTGGCCCAGGCTGAGCCATTCTGCAACTCGTTCTTCACTTTTGTGGATGCAATACGGCGCACAAATACAGTTCTAGAATTTCTCAATGATAGTTTCGAGGTCGATTTCATTAGCAGAAGAACAGAAAATCCCTGGCCAGCACACAGTCCAGATCTCAACTCTTTGGACTTTCACTTCTGGACTGCTACACAAACCTGAGTTTATAGGGAAACACCAGATTCCATTGATTCTCTTATACAATGTGTTCTAAGACTGGAAGATATAACCAGTAGACTCAAAAAAGTTTGCAAGAATGTTCTGAAGCGTGCGTCGTTCAGGCTGGATGTGGGAATATTCAACAACTTTTGTAGGGCCTCAGGAGATGTGGCACATACAATATAGGACAATAAATATGTATTTAATAATCATAAATATCCATTCTTTAAATTTAAAGTGATGTATCTATCAGTTTACAGCACTTGAAGCATTTTAACGGAATCGAATTCGCAATTTAAAAATGTCGTTTCTGATGGAACACAGCTAGTATTCAATATATTGTTTAATTTAGATATTTTTGAAACAAATATTTGAATTATTGCAGTAAACATGCATTAAAATCGTATTCCTACTTTATTAATTCTACATTTTCAGAATAGGTCTATATTTATAGATATATAAATCATTTTTCCCTATAATTGTGGACTGGGGGCTCATTTTCCCTAAAATTCACAGACTGGAATCATTTTCCCTTAAAATGGGTGTCATTTTCCCTTAAAATTTATAGACTGAATGTCATTTTCCCCTAAAAATCACAGACTGGTGGCCCTCTTCCCCTAAAATGAAGGACATCACCCTCTGCCTTCTCTCTGTCCGCAGTAGCAACTGTCCCTGGTGTTCATTTCAATCCAGGAGAGGAAGCTCATGACCCTGGTGTAGATGCCGGGGTAACCCTCCCGCCCACACCCCTCACCCCATGACACCAACCCTAAAAAAGAAGGTAAAAGAGGGTGTAAAAGAAGGGGTAAATGAAGGAAAGTTATCCGAAGGTGATATCCAAGTCGAAAATTTGTTGTCGTTTCTGTATACCTAGATGATTTGAATCGACGATATAAAGATAATTTATCTACGACAATAAATGATTCGAATAAAATTCATTCGTAATTCATCATAATTATACAGGTAAATTTCGTACAGTGGACGATCTCTAAGCGGACTCCACCTACAAAGGACAAAATTATCCGTTCTGAGAGCCATGCATGCTCCTACAACGACTTCTTTAAATCATATGGTTTAACAAATATTTATTCGTCTACCAAGTACCTGGTCATACATTGAATATATTCATATAGGTGCCAAAAATTGCAATCAACGCTTAATGTATTATTTTTTAAATTTTCAGCAATTTGATCTTGTTACCTTTTTCCTATACATTTTCTTTGATTGGAAAAGTAATGTATAAATTAAAAAGAACTATTCTCTATTAAATTTAATATTTTCACGTAATGCACATCTATTTAATTGCTAATATTTATTTTACCTACCTTATTATTTCGTACATTTATATGAAGCAAGTTATATAATTATTATAAAATTTTCATCAAAATTTATCTTTAATAATTATCAAATATCGTTTAACATCACTAGCGTTTCTTTGAAAAGCTGTTTTGAAACTGAACCGTATTTTGTGATCTTACAGCGGCCGCTATATCTGTATAGCGTCTCCGTTTCAGAACAAATACTGTCGTTGTACGAGCTTTACCTGCATAGCACTTATACGAGAGATCGTTTTTCGTCGGACACAAAATATTTAGGCAATAATGTTTGAAATTATGATATTTTACGATAAAATACTATCAATATTTACCGTAATGAACAATATTTCGATTATAAATTCTATCATAAAATGACACTAATGATAATGTTGTTATTGAATTAGAGTTCATGGCTTTGATATTAGGCTGTATATCCAAAAAAAAATATTTTTTACATGATTTACTTTAAGAGTGAACATTTGAATACATAATACTTATATTCATTATACCAATTCTTTTCATCACAATTGTTCCATTTCTTACCAATCATCATCAGTTTTTTGTCTTTTCTTTGAATCATCAGCGGTCCTCCACTATCACCCTGTAAAAAGATAAGAAGATAATTTGGTGAAAAAAAAAGGAAAAAATTAGAAGATTATTTGGTAAAAAAAATTTAAAAATTATAAGATAATTTGGTGAAAAATGGAAAAAAATTAGGAGATAATTTAGTAAAAAATGAAAGAATAGAAGATTATTTGGTAAAAAAAATGGAAAAATATTAGAAGATAATTTGGTAAAAAAAGTGGGGGAAAATTAGGATTAGAAGATAATTTGGTGTAAAAAAAGTTAAAAAATAATACGATGGGAAAAATGAAATAGTCTGCTAGTAAAAATATAATTAAAAAAATTCTAGGTAGAAAAAATGTATAAAAATAATTCGATGGAAAAAATAAACACAATTCTTTTTCGAATTTGAAAATCATACGAATCATAAATAAACCTTTTATTTACTATTATATTAATTTAGCTAATAATGTATATCTATTAATAAGTCACAACCAACTCCCCCCACCCCTCCTTAACCACGTGTTATATTAATACACTTTAACGTACCCCACCCAGTGTACGTGATGTATAACTGTACAGTTGGTAGGAATAACATAGAGTGACTCTAGAGTGAGAAGGAATAACATAGAGGAACTGTAGAGTGTTACTGTGTCTGTATACGATTAGAATGAAGTTGAATCTAACCATTCAGTCTTCAAGTGGGGTTGACTGTGTTAACACAGAGGGTTGAAATCGATAGAAATATATTAAATTTAACCCTTCACTGTGCACTTTATTTACAACTATTGGTGGTTGTTTTAACTCTTCACTGTACACTTTATTTACAACTATTGGTGGTTGTTTTAACTCTTCACTGTACACTTCATTTACAACTATTGGTGGTTGTTTTAGCTCTTCACTGTGCACTTTATTTACAACTATTGGTGGTCGTTCTAACTCTTCACTGAGCACTTTATTCACAACTATTGGTGGTTGTTTTAACTCTTCACTGTGCACTTTATTTACAACTATTGGTAGTTGTTTTAACTCTTCACTGTGTACTTTATTTACAACTATTGGTGGTTGTTTTAACTCTTCACTGAGCACTTTATTCACAACTATTGGTGGTTGTTTTAACTCTTCACTGTACACTTTATTTACAACTATTGGTGGTTGTTCTAACTCTTCACTGTGCACTTTATTTACAACTATTGGTGGTTGTTTTAACTCTTCACTGTGCACTTTATTTACAACTATTGGTGGTTGTTTTAACTCTTCACTGTGCACTTTATTTACAACTATTGGTGGTTGTTTTAACTCTTCACTGTGCACTTTATTTACAACTATTGGTGGTTGTTTTAACTCTTCACTGTGCACTTTATTTACAACTATTGGTGGTTGTTTTAACTCTTCACTGTACACTTTATTTACAACTATTGGTGGTTGTTTTAACTCTTCACTGTACACTTTATTTACAACTATTGGTGGTTGTTTTAACTCTTCACTGTGCACTTTATTTACAACTATTGGTGGTTGTTTTAGCTCTTCACTGAGCACTTTATTCACAACTATTGGTGGTTGTTTTAACTCTTCACTGTGCACTTTATTTACAACTATTGGTGGTTGTTTTAACTCTTCTCTGTGCACTTTATTTACAACTATTGGTAGTTGTTTTAACTCTTCACTGTGTACTTTATTTACAACTATTGGTGGTTGTTTTAACTCTTCACTGTGCACTTTATTTGCAACTATTGGTGGTTGTTTTAACCCTTCACTGTGCACTTTATTTACAATTTTATTTATCATATTTTTACACATTATATTTTTTTAATAGTCCAGAATTTTACTGCGGTTTAAAATATTATTATTTTTGTTTTAAGAAGCTCCATTCATTTAAATGAAATGGGTTTAAATAGGTTATATTTATTAAAATATATTTATTTCTCATTTTTTCAGATAAATGTGAATAATTTTGTTATATTGCAGTTAGAACATTAGTAACAAATATTTTTAGTAAAAAAATATAATTAAGTGAGCTTCGCAGTAATTTGACACTCACAGTAACTGAAAAGTGGGGGTTACCTTTATTGGAACTGAAGTGTTAACTGATATTTAGAAGAAACAAAAGTAATACATTTTTACTTGTATTTTCATCAGGTGACCAGCTTCAGTTCTATCGAATTAATTTTTCGAATAAAAACCTATATACGGTTTTTCTACAGATTACTGCACCAAAATCATACCATAACCACATCAAACCACACCATGGTTTACATCACCACCCCTCACTG
>CANNZV010006548.1:23-17075 GCA_947561585.1 Caprella mutica | reverse complement strand
CATGTATATTATCCCTTTTTTTAATATTCTACTGTAAAAATCAAGTACAGGCCTTGTATCTATATTGTAAAGAGAGTTATTCATGTTCAATAAATAAAAAAAGAATTTCATATTTAAAGAGATTAAAAGAATAATATAGTTTTAAAGTTTCTGGAAAGATACGCTCCAGTTCTATACTTTCCACGAAATAGACCAATTAATTGAACATGTAAGTTGGTTGATCTCAACAACATTTGTTATCACTCCATTTTCTTTAATACAATTTCTACTATTTGTTCTATGTATTGTAGCTTCTAATATTTTCCAATAGTAGATAATCAAATCATTTTAACCCGCTACTGTTCATATATCTGCAGAGCTAATCTCCAATAATTATTGGTCTAAGTCCCTACTTTCCTCTATCTTGATTGTGCTCGCATAAATAATCTACCTGTCTGATTGCAAGGACTAACGTAGTAATTGATAGTAAATTACGTCAGGAATGAACAGCCTTCAGTTTTTTATAACGTAGCTTGTGCTTCAGTTATGAGAATTGTTACAACACTTAAAAATATTAATCCCTACTCAACCTATTTATTAAATATTGTAAGACTGTTCATTTATGCATGGATTATTGATTGTAAATACAAGAAGACCAATGAGAGAATAATTATCTCTATTCAGAACTTAAGAAGTTTATGGTGTTGTACAATAGAAAGGTTGTGAGCGAGGACAGTAATTGCTAATAAATCGGATTTAGAAATGATCAACTTCTGGTATTAGAGAAATCTGCCAGGCTTAAAAGTTAAAAAATAACGACAATGCAATTTTATTGTCGCTATGTTAATTATTCTTCGTATTACCATGAAATATCACTCACTAGAATCAGATTCACTTTGAGAGGTTATTGATGCTTAGACAGATAAAGGAAATCTCCATTAGGGTATCTCCGTTTTGGTATCTTCAGCCAACCATCCATCAGTCTATCAATGTATGCGATATTTATCGATTGAGACCTCTCTCTTAATTTATTCCATTGTTCGGCAATTATATTTCTCCGTTTGATGGGTTATCTTTTAGAATGCCTCGAAAATAATTAAGGAGTGTACTAAAATCAAAATATTAGAATACCTATGCGTTACTAAAATTGATAATATATCTCATATGAAAAAGAGTAAACAACTAGATTATGTGCACTCGGTAGAGCGCATACCTTCACCTCCGCTTTGACCCGTTCTCTCCCAAAATTAAAGAAACTGCTAACTGGACAATAACCAATCGTCCCACCAAGTTTCATGCAATATGGTACAAAACTTTTTGAGTTATAAATGACCATGACCTTGATCTTTGACCGGATCGCTTCCAAAATTCTACCAGAACGTTCCTGGTCATTGACCAATTGTACCATCAAATTTCAGACAATTTGGTTAAATACTTTTTGAGTTACAAATAGCCTTGACCTTGATCTTTGACCTTTGACCCGATCACTCCCAAAATCTATCAAAATGGTTCCCGCATATTGACCAATTGTTCCACCAAGTTTCATGCAATATGGTACAATACTTCTTGAGTTATAAGTGACCATGACCTTGACCTTTGACCGGGTCACTCCTAAAAGACTAGCAGCAGGTCACTTTATATGGAGCAATCATTTCACCAAATTTCAGGCAATTTAGTTAAACAGTTTTTCAGTTAAGCGAATAACAAGATGATAAATAAATAAATTCCGATGAAA
Organism: Caprella mutica; assembly: GCA_947561585.1. NCBI lineage: Eukaryota > Metazoa > Arthropoda > Malacostraca > Amphipoda > Caprellidae > Caprella > Caprella mutica. The sequence goes on along the minus strand of CANNZV010006548.1, from coordinate 15,361 downwards.
ATATAACCTTCCGCAAGATTGCGAAGGTAACTTAGGAGTAATAATTACAGCAAACCCTAATATTTATGTGCATGTTGAAAACCATTTAGTTCTAGTTTTTCAATAAGAAAATTCCAGTCAATTGGAGAATCTTGTGTAGAACAAGTTATAAACTAAGTTGATTTAATGAGCTTTATAGAGAGAAAATAGCACGTTCCCAGCATAAAGTCAGTCAATTATTTTGTACCCGTACACGAATAGCCATGAATCCTTCCCATTCATTAAAGCATTCCATATCTCTTTGCAAGCAAACCTAGTTCCTTACACTTGTCTTTCCCACCATCTGATATATGGTACAACCTACCGGTGCCGAGTAGACGACCATTTGCATAACAGTTACGCGGCTAAATAGATCAGACTGATTCACCAGAAAGTTTATTGGCTTGATAACTTTATTCATCTATTGTATGCAAAAGCGACAATAGGAAAATGTTTGGATCTAGCTATCATTATAACTTATGATGAGACACTATATGTGTTTGTTATTTTGCAACCTATGTTTGTAGTAGGGATGGACATCAGAGAATTCTGTTGCTCTTAAATTTGGCACTTCAAAGGTAAAGTCGCGATAACGGGTTACAACATTGGGGGAATGTACTTTATTTATTACCGTTTGAATAGCAGTAGTATTCGCAGTAACTGTCCTATTCACATACATTTTAATCATCTATTCCACTTAAAAGCTTTCACGAAATCAGTAGATTCCTGACGTTGTTAACTCTAGTTATCAAATGTTAAAATGGTTATACAGTAGGTTTGAATACACTTTTAATCAGAATGGGAAACTCATGTTCAATGTTTTAAGATAAATATTGAGAATGATCTTTAATTTGATAAAATCTTATATAAAATCTATGAAATAAATGAGGTAAATAATTCCACTTCATGAGTTAAGAATAGAAATTAAACTTTTATTTCTAATTCTACACACTTATTATCTTTTTGTAATATATCGAATTCTCTAGTTTTGAAACATGATTAATAAAAATTGAATATAACTGGTTAATAATACAATAATTGATGATGTTCACTTCTGACTCAACGGAAATTTTCCAATCTTATTGGTGAAGAAAAAATTTTAAAGTCAGCATGAAAAACTAATATAATCTTTTTTGGATTTTGAAACCATTGAAAAATTTGGTTTATTTGTCATTCCTGGGCAATCTCCAATTTGTACTAGATAGATGAAATAACATGAATTTAATCTCAGAAATGTTTAATAGTGTGACCTTGTGGTAAACCTCGTGAAATAACACCGTAAAATGGTTCTAACTAAAAACAAATTGAGAATTTTTTCCTACCTTTGACCGGTTAGTTTCTTACTATAATATTGGCAAAATTAATAAGAAATGATTACACTTTATATTCAATAATTGCTAGACACGTATGCAGGTAGATAGTTCCATAGCATGGAATGATAATAATTCAGATCTAATTTACAAGTATTACTTCTATAAATACTATAATTGCAAGTTACCATGTGAATTCTAAGCGGATCTGTCTTTACTATAAGATTTCCCGTCTCCATTCGTTAACAAACAGCTTAGAGTGTCACAGGTGCCAGCACAGCGATTTGTATCTTCTGTATTCAGTGTTAGAACGAATTTACTAGCTACATCTTTTGTAGAGCTCACACCCGAAAACCTAAATAAACATGTACAATTTGCCGCACCTATAGAGGTTAGATGATTTCAATTCATTATATAGAATAACAATTTATTGAATATATTATATATGTGTATGGATAATTGTGTAGTTATATTTGCCTCTATATAAACATTACATTAGTAATTCAAGTGCATAACAACTAATTTCTAATTTTCTTGATGACATTTTCTTCAGAGGAATTTTCCCCCATTAACATAAAATGTTTGTAAACTTCTTAAACAATTTAGAGATCAGTTAATAATTTCAGATAAACTTTGAGATAAGAATTCCTTCAGTTTTTTGTCCAATATTTCACACCATTGCATATAGTTAGGTTCACTCGACACATTTCTGTGTGTGTTTGTGAATATTAACTCCAAGAAGCTAAAGAGTTTAGCATTATTATTTTTGCCGCAGCAGTTAATTAGACAGGTTTGTATTATGGCATATCTGCAGAAAACTCTTAGGTAAAGCTCTATAATTAGGACTTACTTAAGGCACTCTTCTGCAGCAATTAGGGCTAGTAATTGGAGGCTAGCTTTCCAATTATATGAAAACTAATAATTTACTCAACTAAATATATGGATAAACCACCTCATAAAGGAAGTTGTTACTACCGCTAATCATAATTTACAAGTAAAGTGTATCAATAAGGATAATCATTTTTCATTTTATTAAACTCATTACAAGAAAATTGCAGAAAGTATCTAACCTAAGAAATATTTAATAATACATAGTTTCATTGTAAATATTTATAACTTTTATATCAAAAGAAGAAGTTGTTTATTTCAAATATTTGTCAACTCCCTGGTTATTCATATGTTCATAAAAAATGGAACCTGCTCTATATATCACTTAAAAATCAATGTCCAAAGCAATCCCATTAATAATAATTGTATCGTCTTTGATAAGCAAGTCGTTTACCCGCAGCAAAGTGCCATCACAGTCTTCATTAGAGGCAATAAACCATGCCTGCAATACAATAAAGCCTATCATCTAAACTATAGGATGGGCCAGAACTCAGTTTTGCACAAAAGAAAAATAGAAATGATGCTACATTGCCCCTAGAGTAGCGAATTAAAATAGTAATATTACCTATAGTTCTGCCTCACTAGATATTCATGATTAAATTTCAAAATATTTATTTACATTGAAAACTCTGTCTGATTTTTTTCTGAATTAAAATTCATATAAAGCTACAAGCTACACATTATTTCATACCTTTTATAGGTAATATTACTGCTAAAACTGTGATTTTCTTATATTTTTTTAAATGTTAAATTATTGTGGAACACCACAGTCTGCAATACACCAATATAATATTAGAAAAATCTTAAACCCTCCATTCACCACAAATACCTCAATGTTCATAATGCAGTGCAATTGTTCACTGCGAGTAAGTTATTTAATTCATTTGTGTGTTATTTATTCTTTACATTTATAAATTAAAATTTCTAATAATACACATAATTTCAACTAAAAGTCATTTCTAATCCTAACGCCAAATCTGAGTATACGTTAATTACACAGGGAAACCAACGAAAAAATGGAGCAATTATTCCCCAAACAAACAAACAGCCACATATTTTAGAGTATAATTCCAGCTTTTGTTAGAGCTTTCCCATAAACTTTGGACATAATACAGCGCTCCAGTTATTCAAAAGTCGCAGTGGCCCGTTTTCCCAGGACACTGTAGACTAGTAGAGTGTACCATCATTTCGCTCTGTGCCCCAATAACTGTCATGAACTCTGCTGATCTGTAGATAACCCTGTATAAGTAGACAGGGCCCAGTTATTAAATGGCTACAAAACAGTAGGACAGACATGCCACGGGCTAAATCGATAGAGTAATTATTATCAGAGGAGAAACTAGCAAACACGTGTAGTTCATCATTGGTGAGCATGGCACTTTGATATCAATGATGAACACACATTACATTATAGTGATGATCTAAGCAATTCGGAGTAATACAAAAAAAATCAAATATGTAAGAGTAATGAATTTTAATCTGATGTACGTAATATAAAATTTCAAAAATACTTTTTAACTATATAATATATCCGATATTGCTTCATTTGCTTATAAATAACAGCTAAAAAAGCAACAAAGAAAATCATTGCAAAACAACTTTCAAATTTCTATCTTAGGCAAAAATATTAATTTCTATATGAAATCACCAATGTAAATAGATTCAATTAATATTCCACTAATGAAGAATTTTTCAATAAAAGTCATTAAATATAAATTTATTCATATGAATACAAAATATTTATCCACTGAACTAATAGAGGAAACGAAATTATAATTTAATCTATTGGAAAGCCGATTTTCTATTAAAGAGTTAATAATTTTTCTATTAAAAAGTCGATATTTTTTCTATTAAAATCAATAAGATACCTAAGTTAAATAACCCAAAATATATTTGTAAACATTATTTTATGTACAGCTATGGAGGAACTTGAACGCATGCATATTCTAAATAGTAATAATTTCTACTACTCATTATAATTACAAAATATCTGTAATGGTAAATAGGAACTTTATTCCAGAATGAATTAATCATGAAATTATGCTAGATTTATTCCTTTAAAGCTTGAATGTCTTATTAAAAGTCTGTATAACACCTTTAAATCATCAAGGTTCAAGCAATATCTTCATTGCCTTTTTGGTTTATTAACTGTGAGTCAGGCCCTAATTTGGCAATGGACAGTTACGGTGCAATATTGTCTTAAGTATCAAATGTTCATTTATTTTATTTTCATTACCATTCAGCTGTTGTCCTTAGAAGAATAAGTAAAAGAACAAGCAAAGGTGCAGCATGAAACTATACACTTTAACGACAATGTAAGCGATTAAAACGTCAAACATGTTTAGCACTGAGTATAGCACATTTACTAATATGGTTAGGGGTAATTTGGAAATTTATCTTAACATTTAAGATTTCTATGCAATAATAAATTATCTTTTGTCGTCAATCTTGTTTCGACAGCATACAAGAATTTCTTTAGGATCTATTGAATAATTCTGCAAAAAATGTCAGCACCATGTCAAGAATTTTCTATTTTAAATCTTAGAAGAAAGTAAATCATCATCTGTAATCATTGTCGTCAAATGAAATATTTTGCTGATTAATTTTAATACATTATCAATTCAAATAATTTTACCTGTTATCTTTCTACATGTTAATGACAATAATGAAAGAGTGCACAGGTAATATTTGGCCATATCGAGATAAATTGATATACGAGTAAGAGTATCATTGCAAATCCTCACATATAATATATTTATTATCCTCGGAATCAAATACACACGTATGTGAAAAAAAGCCCAAACATATACATACACTTCCTAATTTTATGTAGTCAAACTCCACCAAATTTGTCTTTTGAAAAATCGAAAAAATTTAATAACACTATATGCTCAATATTGTCCTTCATTCTCAAATAATCGCACATTGATTTATCGTGAAACTATTTACTACTTCTACAATTATCAACAATCTCTTTTAAGCAGTTCTACGATGATGATCGAAGAGAATCTATGGTTTAAGTGATCATTAACTAAGATGGATTGGTGACTGCGCTAATGTAGCAAGTGGTAGAGAACAAGCATAGCTTTAACTCATTCCCAGTGCTGTTATTAGCTACAGAAGATACCAATCACCTATAGAAGTAATACGAGAGAGCTACTGCAAATACTCTCATATATCTGTTCCAGAGGAGTAATATATCAAAGTAATGTTAGGAGGGGCAAATCCTACGAATTGCTCAGGTTCAGATGGAGTTGATAGTGTGAATTGGCAATGATTGATTAGTTGAGATCAAATTTAATGTCAGCTAGTAATGCTACTTTTTTCATGTCATTTACAGTCTGTAGAATGATAAAATTCTACATAAGTATATTTAGGTATTATATAATTAACTAGTTGAACATTTCACTTTAAAAGGATAGGGTTCTGCAAAATTAAATTTCTGTTAGTCTACAACATCAAATTTTTAGAACATTTGTTTCAAAAATAACTTTAGAACAGATTTACATTAAAAACTTAAAAACCGGAGACTATTATTTGTCGAAACAGATGGAAATTTTAAAAAAATTCTCATTTTATTCAAAGCAATCAGTTTTCCAATTCCAATGCTATTTTTAGCTGAAGTTGAAGTAGCTCTAAATATCAGAGTTCATTGCTGCATGAATGTTAAATATTTTCTGTATTTTGGAGAATAAATATTGGGAGCCAAAATTTGTGAAAAAAAATTGATTGGAATTTTCGGTATCTCCATTTAGTTTTCGTATTCCGCTTATAAGTGAACCTCTCCTTAAATAATATCTTGGCATTGTGTTATTATCTCAAATTGAAATCTTTGCCTTTGTGTATGAGTATCGAAATAATCAATAAATGTATATCACATTTTGAGACATCTATAGTGTTAAAATTGGATTCCCATTTTCTCTAATTTATCTAAAATTAAGATTACAATTATAGGAATCCTGTCAATTTGTTTTACCTCGCGTTAATATTAAATGATTATCACAATAACCATAAATAAATTATATTCTATTAAATAATTGTTTTATAGAGGTTATAAAATGTTTGATTTTCTTGTCTGTGTGTAATTTTGTATGAAATACTCAACATGAATTATTTTAATAATCATAAACTTTTCACCCAAGTACGTGTGTACTTTTAAGGAATTGCCATATTCATTCTATTTCTATATGTAGAAATTTTGTTCATTTTTCTTTAAATAAATTTACCATTTTTAGGAGATGGAAGAAGAATCGCTAGTTGTTTTCTCACGCGTATGTTTAATAGCAACTGCCTTATCACTGTATATAAGCAATGCTCATAAACTTGGGGATAAATTTAGGTAGTTTATGAGTGGTTTGGTAGAGGGAAATAGAGAAAAAATTCATCTGATGATTAAACATGTGTTTTAGTAATAATCTACTGAAGTGAGACTACAATGTATCAACTGATTTAAAAGTTTGAAAAAGAAATCATGACTTGTTTTCCTACTCAACTTCTATTTCGAATCACTACTCTATTTCGAATATAGTTATCTTTCACAATAAAGGTAGTTAGTGCTAAGCAAAATAAAAAGAACATTTTAATGATCCAATTATAAGTTACTTTTTGAGCATAAAAAAAGACAAATAAGGTACACGGTACATATTTTCTTATATATGATTAAGTATCTTTACTCTAAATTAAAATTATTGTATTAACGTTATATATCATCGCCAAATTTTGATGCTTAAAATAGAATAAATATTTGCTAACCTTTTATTACTGTATAGTTTCTAAAATGTTTTATATTTTTTATAGCTAATACAATATATGACAATTTTTTTTATCAAATATGTATTAGAAAAAGAGATGAAAACAAAGAAATTTGATGATATTACTCTGCTGATCCAATTATTCCATGTATATAAATAGTTATGCGTAATCGAAGTACAATCTGCCTCCTATTCAATCCATACATTAATTTTAACAATCACCATGAATGTTAGCATCGTAAAATGAGATTTAATCACTTCATCTAGCAAATAATTTATTATCACTCCTTATCTTCCGTCAATTTCTGCGCAAACGCAAAGTCATTTAGTGAAGTGGGTGGGCTGGCCCTTCTACCTTCTCCACCTAACTAATTAAGTAGCCATTAAGGTATTTTAACTGTAGTGTTAAGGTGATCTCACGTCCATTTACCTTGTTAGGTGCGTGTTTAACCAAACTCTAATTATATCATCTTAAACAGAGCGGAAAATAAGATAATACCCTACATAGAAATGATCGACATTTAAATATACAGTAGCAAAGAAATGTTTTAAAACTTTGAAAATGGTCGAATACTAAAATATTAGATGCGATCAGATTTCATAAAGGAATACGAAACTTATTTATTTTTTTATCATAAAATAGAATAATCTCTATCCTTGACATTACTATAGTAACATATGAAGATATATAATGGATTTTGATTGCATAGGTCATACACATATACGCACAAGCATATCTACATTCATAATATAGTACGAATAAAGTTATTATTTATAGTGTTGCATGAAATGAATTTACAATGTAAGTACCGTATATGGATATAACGAGTATTGTTATCTCCTTAATTCTACTGATATGGTATTAGAATTAAAATGGATGTCATGAGTCAAAAGGCTACTGTCTACTTATTTTATGGAGTCACACTATCCAATAATGACTATAAAAGGAAAATGGCATACAGGAAGAATATCTAACATAAATGTGACTCATATTTATAGGATGTCACACATTAAACCAAAACCATTTTCTTGAAGTATATTATGCTAACTTGTTCACTGCTTTTTTTGTCGAAAAATGAAGCATTCAAATCGGTTAATAAATTATATTTTACCCTGTGTATAGTATATATTCACTGTCAGTATTTTTACGCAACTGAAGACTTTACATTGTCATAATTCAAATGTTTTTATTTTCGATTGAATAAAGTAAGATAGAGGTACAACAAACTGCAAAGATAAAGAGCAAGAGATCACGACTGAATAAAGACAATCGATATGAAGTCTGGGTCCTGATTCTCAGTGAAGGAATATGATAGTAAAGCTTTAGGAAATGTTGATATAAAACTTTCCTTTCTTAAATGAACATTATACTTTGATATATTTTCAATGTTCTCATAAGAAAAGTATTAACAAATACGGCATATATAATAATATAGTTAGAAAATACATCTTAAATAGGATGAACATAAATTTGGATGGAGTATGAAATTAAAGTAAGTAAATATAACACTGTAAGAAAACTATTAAAGTAAACCTCTTACTAGTCAATAATTTGTTTCAGTCAGCTCCAATATAATGTTTCACCAATTCTTAGGTGAAATATTAATTTGTCGTATTCAGTAAAAAAATCCAATTCACTATAGCCAAGAAGTGTTGTATTTACGTGTTTCTTAAATACTATCTTGTTATGATGTCATATTTCTGGAATTTATAAAATGAATTCTTTGCAATCTTTGAAATTAATTTAGGTATTTGAAACTAAGGGATGTAATATTTGAAATAGCTTTTGTCATTATAAAAATGTCATAAATGCAGAGGTATGATTCAAGAGATTTGCACTGGTTCGCGCGAACCAGTTCATAAGAATTTAGAGGTTTGCAGAACCTGCTTGAACTGATTAACATGGATTACCTCTTTCGACTGAAATATACATAATCATCTGAAATAAATTCAAGCATTAATCTAATATTTCATATAATTTTAATGAATAACCCATCTGAAAATATTTGAAATATGAATTTATACAAAATGATTATTTCGGCTTGTTTATTATTAAACACTTACGCAAAAAGTGATTTAAATTCCATACCAACTGATAATTCCAACCACTGCCTAAAAGTCAATAATAACTCTCAATTTATTCATTGCGAAGAATTAATATTATACATTCAAAATTCAATTGATCTATTGAGTTAATGATTACATTTAAAAGCAAGTACGTATTTTCTTCATGTAAACTGATTCAATATACCAATTTGTTATTGTCAAAATTCATATTTTTTGAGTTACTATATATAATATCAGTGAAACCTCTGTAGCCATCATATTGATACGACATACCACAAAATTGATCAAAGGATAAGAGTTGTCAGCTGGATTGTCTTCTCAGTAATGTATATATTATCTGTTAGTTTATTAACCTAAATATACATCAACTAACTCCTCAAAGTGTCTTTTTTTTGCAAGCACGTATCAATGTACAGTGGCAGATGTTAGCAAGAAGCAGGTGCTACCGTCATTGTCTTAACTTGCCTCCCTTGCCAAAACCTTCGCACTGTTTTTGACGAAGAGAGCGTGCCTACGAAGAGTTTTCCGGTCCAGAGCCGTTAGGTAATTCGCAAATCCTCTTTGTGTCCCGTAATATCCTATATTGAATGGGACAGGTAATTGGCACAGAAAGAAAGTCATCCTATTGCTTAAAGTCAATTAGCAACAATGAGAAAGAGAGATGTAGGTAAAGCGGCACAAGAAACAACTCAATTGTAGTGTCTGAAATACATTATATACCATTATCTCAATATTATTTATTATAGCACATCGAAATAAAGTTTAAAAATTTATTAGGCTCGTTTTTTAAAATTATATTTCAATTTGTCCATTTTTCGGAAACTGGAAAATGCGACTATTTACAATTTAAGCTGCAGTTAAATATATAAACATATATATTGTTATAGTGACTTAATTCTTTTATTTCATCAAACACTTTAGCTAATGTGAGAAATGTTCCTTCGATCATCACACGGTTTTCGTACTGATTAATTAAGTGTTATATATAGAAGTCAATGTATTACATATATATTATATCATCCTTCTGTTATAATGATACACCGGTGTATAATAGTAAATAATTAAAGTATAAAAAATTAAATGTTATTACAGAATATTAAGTAATTCTGAAGTTATTTTTATGACTATTCAAAACAACTCCAAATTAGTATCTTACTATTTAAAAGAGCAAATAAAATATACAAAAATAAGAAAATGTTTAGAGTAAACAATACTCAAATGTTAATTCAGTCATCAAACAAACCATGTAAATATTTCTCTTGGAACGTTTAATTAATTATCCCAAATAAAGATACAACTGTCATCGCACTTTATCTTGCGTCCATCAAAAAATATATATAGTGCTTAATAACTATTAAATTACAATTAAGGAATCTATAAGTATTTTATTATAAATGTATGACAAAATTATTGATAATGAATAATTTGAACAGTGAATCGAAAATTGAAATTGTATAATTAAAATTTAGTTATTTAAATCTGATTTTGAATAGTTCTATAATTAATTTAATTAAGTATAAATATTTTCAAATGTCAATGCATTTTCAAATATTTCTAAAAATCTATTTTAATGCTATATACATATTTAATTATACTTTAAAGCATGATACCCTAATAATAACTTTAATTCAACTAACGGATCTTTTTTGGAATTAGGGCACATTGTATTTGCCGATTAATTTGCAAAGAATAAACAGATACAGGTAACATATATACAAGGCTACGACATATTGATTGAGAATGCTAAATAAATTATCCGTCTGTTTAAACCATCAACATGCAAACAATATTTGAACTAGCAAGAAAAGTGCATACAAAAGAAGAAGCTAACATATAATTAATGAAAAAAAGCCAACTAACATATAATTAATGAAAAAGAATGAGAAATTAAAGTGTTTCGTTTTTGAAGATAAAATAGACCTGCAATGTTTTAAATGCCATGGAATATATTTATATAGAATGAAATATTTTAAGTGAATAAAAAAAAGTAGAATAATCTACTAGTCTTCATTTTCTTTTTATCTTTTTCTATCTATCTAAAACACATTACATAATAATTAACAAGAAGATGACATGTATGTAATAATTTAACTGCAATTAACTTGAATGATGGACAATTATGAAAATATTAAATGTCGTAAACTCAAGTCTTCTATCATTATTTTAATTTAATTACCAAATTATACCTTATTTTGCATCAACACCTTTTAACTCAGTGTGTTGTGATAACACTGAAAATGATGGAGATGAGATAAATATGCTATGCTGGTAATTAAGATAATTACCATGTGAAGTTATTTTGCATTCTTATTTTTGCGAGAAGTGGAAACAGTTTCCAAATCAATATTTTAGATTTTTCTGAATTTAAAATAATATTGTTCGATAATGTGACACGATCGATGAAAAAGCATTCACTCCTATCACCAACTTCACCATATTCCTACTATAGTTTTTAGGTAACATTCAACGCACCGTTTATAGTAGTTTTGGTGTTCCCAGATACAGAACCTGCTACACTGCCTTCCTTGCAATCTAGGCACATTATTATCACACTTTAGCACACTGTTTTTCCATTCTATATGGCAACATCTTGTACATATTCACAGCACAAGAGCTTAAAATAAACCGGCTCTGATAGTCATAAAAATTCTTGATACCTTGTCTCAAAAATAGCCAGAAAAGTATTCCTGTACCGAAAACTCTTCACTCGTAACATTTATGAGCTATAGGGCACAGTCACAATTACGTGATTCTTAAATTTAAATGGGATTTTATTGCATTATATATACTTTAATGGTAATATTGTGATTTATTTGACGTGTGATTTCGAGGAGGTAAAAATTAATAATAATACATTTTGAGAATCGGTGGCAGTCATAGAAGTTCATTCATTTTAATTAATATATAATTATTTTTTATTAGGTATATCATCTAAAATGTGGAATTGTTCGATATTTCGGAACTTACCCATTTCACTTTCTCTTCTTTCTGAATCTAAATAGAGAATTAATTTAATTTCAAAAATGGTAGAGGGAAGCATTTCAATACTATTGACAACCATTCCAAAGGAGAAATTAAAGTGATTGAATCCTTTAAATAGTGTATACAAAATTCACATGAATTCGTTAGAAAAGATACTGAATTCAATTATAAGACAGTATAAAATTTCCTTAACTTTATAAGATTAAAATTAATCGGAATAATTCGAGAATAATTATTGTAAACGACAAAAAAAATAAAACCGGTCAATAGTAAAATTATACTTAATTAAATTAAATTAAATTAATCAAATTTAAAATATTTCTACCTTATAATAGAGATTCAGTTTTACTCTCGTCATTACTCTAGTCTCTAGTCTCGTCATTACTCTAGTCTCTAGTCTCGTCATTACTCTAGTCTCTAGTCTCGTCATTACTCTAGTCTCTAGTCTCGTCATTACTCTAGTCTCTAGTCTCGTCATTACTCTAGTCTCTAGTCTCGTCATTACTCTAGTCTCGTCATTACTGTAGTCTCTAGTCTCGTCATTACTCTAGCCTCGTCATTACTCTAGTCTCGTCATTACTCTAGTCTCTAGTCTCGTCATTACTCTAGTCTCGTCATTACTCTAGTCTCTAGTCTCGTCATTACTCTAGTCTCGTCATTACTCTAGTCTCTAGTCTCGTCATTACTCTAGTCTCTAGTCTCGTCATTACTCTAGTCTCTAGTCTCGTCATTACTCTAGTCTCTAGCCTCGTCATTACTCTAGTCTCTAGTCTCGTCATTACTCTAGTCTCGTCATTACTGTAGTCTCTAGTCTCGTCATTACTCTAGCCTCGTCATTACTCTAGTCTCGTCATTACTCTAGTCTCTAGTCTCGTCATTACTCTAGTCTCGTCATTACTCTAGTCTCTAGTCTCGTCATTTCTCTAGTCTCTAGTCTCGTCATTACTCTAGTCTCGTCATTACTCTAGTCTCGTCATTACTCTAGTCTCTAGTCTCGTCATTACTCTAGTCTCTAGTCTCGTCATTACTCTAGTCTCTAGTCTCGTCATTACTCTAGTCTCGTCATTACTCTAGTCTCGTCATTACTCTAGTCTCTAGTCTCGTCATTACTCTAGTCTCTAGTCTCGTCATTACTCTAGTCTCCAGTCTCGTCATTACTCTAGTCTCTAGTCTCGTCATTACTCTAGTCTCTAGTCTCGTCATTACTCTAGTCTCTAGTCTCGTCATTACTCTAGTCTCCAGTCTCGTCATTACTCTAGTCTCGTCATTACTCTAGTCTCCAGTCTCGTCATTACTCTAGTCTCGTCATTACTCTAGTCTCCAGTCTCGTCATTACTCTAGTCTCTAGTCTCGTCATTACTCTAGTCTCCAGTCTCGTCATTACTCTAGTCTCTAGTCTCGTCATTACTCTAGTCTCCAGTCTCGTCATTACTCTAGTCTCGTCATTACTCTAGTCTCCAGTCTCGTCATTTCTTGAAAGCAACTAAAGCTTCAGAATTTGAATAAATCAGTATGTACTTTATAAGTAACAATATATCATACTCCCTCTTATTGAAGGAGTCCGCAGAATTGCCATATATTTTATAAATATAAATATTTATATCAATTTTCTTATACAATGTATATTTATATGATGATATCTATTATATCTTAGGATTTATATCCATTTATATCTATTTTCTTACATTGTATATTTATATATATATCATCTTATGATGCATATTTATATCAATTTTTTACAAAGTTAATTACTATCTATTCTTACGATGTATATTACTTCATGCAGCTGCAGCTTGTACAGTCAGAATAGAGAATCTGAACCACATGTTGAGAAGTGACTCTTTTCTCTGATAGTACATCATCACAGTGACTCTTTTCTCTGATAGTACATCATCACAGTGACTCTTTTCTCTGATAGTACATCATCACAGTGACTATTTTCTCTGATAGTACATCATCACAGTGACTCTTTTCTCTGATAGTGCATCATCACAGTGACTATTTTCTCTGATAGTACGTCATCACAGTGACTCTTTTCTCTGATAGTACATCATCACAGTGACTCTTTACTCTGATAGTACATCATAACAGTGACTCTTTACTCTGATAGTACATCATCACAGTGACTCTTTTCTCTGATAGTACATCATCACAGTGACTCTTTTCTCTGATAGTACATCATAACAGTGACTCTTTACTCTGATAGTACATCATCACAGTGACTCTTTTCTCTGATAATACATCATCACAGTGACTCTTTTCTCTGATAGTACATCATCACAGTAAATCTTTTCTCTGATAGTACATCATCACAGTGACTATTTGCTCTGATAGTACATCATCAGAGTGACTCTTTTCTCTGATAGTACATCATCACAGTGACTCTTTTCTCTGATAGTACATCATCACAGTGACTATTTTCTCTGATAGTACATCATCACAGTGACTCTTTTCTCTGATAGTACATCATCACAGTGACTATTTTCTCTGATAGACATCATCACAGTGACTCTTCTCTCTGATAGTACATCATCACAGTAACTCTTTTCTCTGATAGTACGTCATCACAGTGACTATTTTCTCTGATAGTACATCATCACAGTGACTCTTTACTCTGATAGTACATCATAACAGTGACTCTTTACTCTGATAGTACATCATCACAGTGACTCTTTTCTCTGATAGTACATCATCACAGTGACTCTTTTCTCTGATAGTACATCATAACAGTGACTCTTTACTCTGATAGTACATCATCACAGTGACTCTTTTCTCTGATAGTACATCATCACAGTGACTCTTTTCTCTGATAGTACATCATCACAGTGACTCTTTTCTCTGATAGTACATCATCACAATGACTCTTTTCTCTGATAGTACATCATCACAGTGACTCTTTTCTCTGATAGTACATCATCACAGTGACTCTTTTCTCCGATAGTACATCATCACAGTGATTCTTTTCTCTGATAGTACATCATCACAGTGACTCTTTTCACCGATAGTACATCATCACAGTGATTCTTTTCTCTGATAGTACATCATCACAGTGACTCTTTTCTCTGATAGTACATCATCACAGTGATTCTTTTCTCTGATAGTACATCATCACAGTGACTCTTTTCTCTGATAGTACATCATCACAGTGACTCTTTTCTCTGATAGTACATCATCACAGTGACTCTTTTCTCTGATAGTACATCATCACAGTGACTCTTTTCTCTGATAGTACATCATCACAGTGACTCTTTTCTCTGATAGTACTTATTCCTTTCCAAATGCTGTTTCTAAGTCCTATTATAATAGGTTGTAACTCCAATAG
>CANNZV010006547.1:0-17101 GCA_947561585.1 Caprella mutica | reverse complement strand
CACAGTGACTCGTTTATCTGGCAGTACATAATCACAGTGACTCTTTTCTCTGATAGTACATCATCACAGTGACTCTTTTATCTGACAGTACATCATCACAGTGATTCTTTTCTCTGATAGTACATCGTCACATTGACTCTTTTCTCTGATTGTACATCATCACAGTGACTCTTTTCTCTGATAGTACATCATCATAGTGACCCTTTTCTCTGATAGCACATCATCACAGTGATTCTTTTCTCTGATAGTACATCATCACAGTGACTCATTTCTCTGATAGTACATCATCACAGTGACTCTTTTCTCTGATAGTACATCATCACAGTGACTCTTTTCTCTGATAGTACATCATCACAGTGACTCTTTTCTCTGATAATACATCATCACAGTGACTCTTTTCTCTGATAGTACATCATCACAGTGACTCTTTTCTCTGATAGTACATCATCACAGTGACTCTTTTCTCTGATAGTACATCATCACAGTGACTCTTTTCTCTGATAGTACATCATCACAGTGACTCATTTCTCTGATAGTACATCATCACACTGACTCTTTTCTCTGATAGTACATCATCACAGTGACTCTTTTCTCTGATAGTACATCATCACAGTGACTCTTTTCTCTGATAGCACATCATCACAGTAACTCTTTTCTCTGATAGCACATCATCACAGTGACTCTTTTCTCTGATTGTACATCATCACAGTGACTCTTTTCTCTGATTGTACATCATCACAGTGACTCTTTTCTCTGATTGTACATCATCACAGTGATTCTTTTCTCTGATAGTACATCGTCACATTGACTCTTTTCTCTGATTGTACATCATCACAGTGACTCTTTTCTCTGATAGTACATCATCATAGTGACCCTTTTCTCTGATAGCACATCATCACAGTGATTCTTTTCTCTGATAGTACATCATCACAGTGACTCATTTCTCTGATAGTACATCATCACAGTGACTCTTTTCTCTGATAGTACATCATCACAGTGACTCTTTTCTCTGATAGTACATCATCACAGTGACTCTTTTCTCTGATAGTACATCATCACAGTTACTCATTTCTCTGATAGTACATCATCACACTGACTCTTTTCTCTGATAGTACATCATCACAGTGACTCTTTTCTCTGATAGTACATCATCACAGTGACTTTTTTCTCTGATAGTACATCATCACAGTGACTCTTTTCTCTGACAGTACATCATCACAGTGACTCTTTTCTCTGATAGTACATTATCACAGTGACTCTTTTCTCTGATAGTACATCATCACAGTGACTCTTTTCTCTGATTGTACATCATCACAGTGACTCTTTTCTCTGATAGTACATCATCACAGTGACTCTTTTCTCTGATAGTACATCATCACAGTGACTCTTTTCTCTGATAGTACATCATCACAGTGACTTTTTTTCTCTGATAGTACATCATCACAGTGACTCTTTTCTCTGATAGTACATCATCACAGTGACTCTTTTCTCTGATAGCACATTATCACAGTGACTCTTTTCTCTGATTGTACATCATCACAGTGACTCTTTTCTCTGATAGTACATCATCACAGTGACCCTTTTCTCTGATAGCACATCATCACAGTGACTCTTTTCTCTGATAGTACATCATCACAGTGACTCTTTTCTCTGATAGTACATCATCACAGTGACTTTTTTCTCTGATAGTACATCATCACAGTGACTCTTTTCTCTGATAGTACATCATCACAGTGACTCTTTTCTCTGATAGTACATCATCACAGTGACTCTTTTCTCTGATAGTACATCATCACAGTGACTCTTTTCTCTGATAGTACATCATCACAGTGACTTTTTTCTCTGATAGTACATCATCACAGTGACTCTTTTCTCTGACAGTACATCATCACAGTGACTCTTTTCTCTGATAGTACATCATCACAGTGACTCTTTTCTCTGATAGTACATCATCACAGTGACTCTTTTCTCTGATAGTACATCATCACAGTGACTCTTTTCTCTGATAGTACATCATCACAGTGACTCATTTCTCTGATAGTACATCATCACACTGACTCTTTTCTCTGATAGTACATCATCACAGTGACTCTTTTCTCTGATAGTACATCATCACAGTGACTCTTTTCTCTGATAGTACATCATCACAGTGACTCATTTCTCTGATAGTACATCATCACACTGACTCTTTTCTCTGATAGTACATCATCACAGTGACTCTTTTCTCTGATAGTACATCATCACAGTAACTCTTTTCTCTGATAGCACATCATCACAGTAACTCTTTTCTCTGATAGCACATCATCACAGTGACTCTTTTCTCTGATTGTACATCATCACAGTGACTCTTTTCTCTGATTGTACATCATCACAGTGACTCTTTTCTCTGATTGTACATCATCACAGTGATTCTTTTCTCTGATAGTACATCGTCACATTGACTCTTTTCTCTGATTGTACATCATCACAGTGACTCTTTTCTCTGATAGTACATCATCATAGTGACCCTTTTCTCTGATAGCACATCATCACAGTGATTCTTTTCTCTGATAGTACATCATCACAGTGACTCATTTCTCTGATAGTACATCATCACAGTGACTCTTTTCTCTGATAGTACATCATCACAGTGACTCTTTTCTCTGATAGTACATCATCACAGTGACTCTTTTCTCTGATAGTACATCATCACAGTGACTCTTTTCTCTGATAGTACATCATCACAGTGACTCTTTTCTCTGATAGTACATCATCACAGTGACTCTTTTCTCTGATAGTACATCATCACAGTGACTCTTTTCTCTGATAGTACATCATCACAGTGACTCATTTCTCTGATAGTACATCATCACACTGACTCTTTTCTCTGATAGTACATCATCACAGTGACTCTTTTCTCTGATAGTACATCATCACAGTGACTCTTTTCTCTGATAGCACATCATCACAGTAACTCTTTTCTCTGATAGCACATCATCACAGTGACTCTTTTCTCTGATTGTACATCATCACAGTGACTCTTTTCTCTGATTGTACATCATCACAGTGACTCTTTTCTCTGATTGTACATCATCACAGTGATTCTTTTCTCTGATAGTACATCGTCACATTGACTCTTTTCTCTGATTGTACATCATCACAGTGACTCTTTTCTCTGATAGTACATCATCATAGTGACCCTTTTCTCTGATAGCACATCATCACAGTGATTCTTTTCTCTGATAGTACATCATCACAGTGACTCTTTTCTCTGATAGTACATCATCACAGTGACTCTTTTCTCTGATAGTACATCATCACAGTGACTCTTTTCTCTGATAGTACATCATCACAGTGACTCTTTTCTCTGATAGTACATCATCACAGTGACTCTTTTCTCTGATAGTACATCATCACAGTGACTCTTTTCTCTGATAGTACATTATCACAGTGACTCTTTTCTCTGATAGCACATCATCACAGTGACTCTTTTCTCTGATAGTACATCATCACAGTGACTCTTTTCTCTGATAGTACATCATCACAGTGACTCTTTTCTCTGATAGTACATCATCACAGTGACTCTTTTCTCTGATAGTACATCATCACAGTGACTCTTTTCTCTGATAGTACATCATCACAGTGACTCTTTTCTCTGATAGTACATCATCACAGTGATTCTTTTCTCTGATAGTACATCATCACAGTGACTCTTTTCTCTGATGGTACATCATCACAGTGACTCTTTTCTCTGATAGTACATCATCACAGTGACTCTTTTCTCTGATAGTACATCATCACAGTGACTCTTTTCTCTGATATTACATCATCACAGTGACTCTTTTCTCTGATAGTTCATTATCACAGTGACTCTTTTCTCTGATAGCACATCATCATAGTGACTCTTTTCTCTGATAGTACATCATCACAGTGACTCTTTTCTCTGATAGTACATCATTACAGTGACTCTGTTCTCTGATAGTACATCATCACAGTGACTCTTTTCTCTGATAATACATCATCACAGTGACTCTTTTCTCTGATAGTACATCATCACAGTGACTCTTTTCTCTGATAGCACATCATCACGGTGACTCTTTTCTCTGATAGCACATCATCACAGTGACTCTTTTCTCTGATTGTACATCGTCACATTGACTCTTTTCTCTGATAGCACATCATCACAGTGACTCTTTTCTCTGATAGTACATCATCACAGTGACTCTTTTCTCTGATAGTACATCATCACAGTGACTCTTTTCTCTGATAGTACATCATC
The DNA here is from genome assembly GCA_947561585.1 of Caprella mutica. Taxonomy (NCBI): domain Eukaryota; kingdom Metazoa; phylum Arthropoda; class Malacostraca; order Amphipoda; family Caprellidae; genus Caprella; species Caprella mutica. The sequence goes on along the minus strand of CANNZV010006547.1, from coordinate 12,843 downwards.
ACAGTGACTCTTTTCTCTGATAGTACATCATCACAGTGACTCTTTTCTCTGATAGTACATCATCACAGTGACTCTTTTCTCTGATAGTACATCATCACAGTTACTCATTTCTCTGATAGTACATCATCACACTGACTCTTTTCTCTGATAGTACATCATCACAGTGACTCTTTTCTCTGATAGTACATCATCACAGTGACTTTTTTCTCTGATAGTACATCATCACAGTGACTCTTTTCTCTGACAGTACATCATCACAGTGACTCTTTTCTCTGATAGTACATCATCACAGTGACTCTTTTCTCTGATAGTACATCATCACAGTGACTCTTTTCTCTGATTGTACATCATCACAGTGACTCTTTTCTCTGATAGTACATCATCACAGTGACTCTTTTCTCTGATAGTACATCATCACAGTGACTCTTTTCTCTGATAGTACATCATCACAGTGACTTTTTTCTCTGATAGTACATCATCACAGTGACTCTTTTGTCTGATAGTACATCATCACAGTGACTCTTTTCTCTGATAGCACATTATCACAGTGACTCTTTTCTCTGATTGTACATCATCACAGTGACTCTTTTCTCTGATAGTACATCATCACAGTGACCCTTTTCTCTGATAGCACATCATCACAGTGACTCTTTTCTCTGATAGTACATCATCACAGTGACCCTTTTCTCTGATAACACATCATCACAGTGACTCTTCTCTCTGATAGTACATCATCTCAGTGACTCTTTTCTCTGATAGTACATCATCACACTGACTCTTTTCTCTGATAGTACATCATCACAGTGACTCTTTTCTCTGATAGTAAATCATCACAGTGACTTTTTTCTCTGATAGTACATCAACACAGTGACTCTTTTCTCTGATAGTACATCATCACAGTGACTCTTTTCTCTGATAGTACATCATCACAGTGACTCTTTTCTCTGATAGTACATCATCACAGTGACTCTTTTCTCTGATAGTACATCATCACAGTGACTCTTCTCTCTGATAGTACATCATCACAGTGACTCTTTTCTCTGATAGTACATCATCACAGTGACTCTTTTCTCTGATAGTACATCATCACAGTGACTCTTTTCTCTGATATTACATCATCACAGTGACTCTTTTCTCTGATAGTTCATTATCACAGTGACTCTTTTCTCTGATAGCACATCATCACAGTGACTCTTTTCTCTGATAGTACATCATCACAGTGACTCTTTTCTCTGATAGTACATCATTACAGTGACTCTGATCTCTGATAGTACATCATCACAGTGACTCTTTTCTCTGATAATACATCATCACAGTGACTCTTTTCTCTGATAGTACATCATCACAGTGACTCTTTTCTCTGATAGCACATCATCACGGTGACTCTTTTCTCTGATAGCACATCATCACAGTGACTCTTTTCTCTGATTGTACATCGTCACATTGACTCTTTTCTCTGATAGCACATCATCACAGTGACTCTTTTCTCTGATAGTACATCATCACAGTGACTCTTTCCTCTGATAGTACATCATCACAGTGACTCTTTTCTCTGATAGTACATCATCACAGTGACTCTTTTCTCTGATAGTACATCATCACAGTGACTCTTTTCTCTGATAGTACATCATCACAGTGACTCTTTTCTCTGATAGTACATCATCACAGTTACTCATTTCTCTGATAGTACATCATCACACTGACTCTTTTCTCTGATAGTACATCATCACAGTGACTCTTTTCTCTGATAGTACATCATCACAGTGACTTTTTTCTCTGATAGTACATCATCACAGTGACTCTTTTCTCTGACAGTACATCATCACAGTGACTCTTTTCTCTGATAGTACATCATCACAGTGACTCTTTTCTCTGATAGTACATCATCACAGTGACTCTTTTCTCTGATTGTACATCATCACAGTGACTCTTTTCTCTGATAGTACATCATCACAGTGACTCTTTTCTCTGATAGTACATCATCACAGTGACTCTTTTCTCTGATAGTACATCATCACAGTGACTTTTTTCTCTGATAGTACATCATCACAGTGACTCTTTTGTCTGATAGTACATCATCACAGTGACTCTTTTCTCTGATAGCACATTATCACAGTGACTCTTTTCTCTGATTGTACATCATCACAGTGACTCTTTTCTCTGATAGTACATCATCACAGTGACCCTTTTCTCTGATAGCACATCATCACAGTGACTCTTTTCTCTGATAGTACATCATCACAGTGACCCTTTTCTCTGATAACACATCATCACAGTGACTCTTCTCTCTGATAGTACATCATCACAGTGACTCTTTTCTCTGATAGTACATCATCACACTGACTCTTTTCTCTGATAGTACATCATCACAGTGACTCTTTTCTCTGATAGTAAATCATCACAGTGACTTTTTTCTCTGATAGTACATCATCACAGTGACTCTTTTCTCTGATAGTACATCATCACAGTGACTCTTTTCTCTGATAGTACATCATCACAGTGACTCTTTTCTCTGATAGTACATCATCACAGTGACTCTTTTCTCTGATAGTACATCATCACAGTGACTTTTTTCTCTGATAGTACATCATCACAGTGACTCTTTTCTCTGACAGTACATCATCACAGTGACTCTTTTCTCTGATAGTACATCATCACAGTGACTCTTTTCTCTGATAGTACATCAACACAGTGATTCTTTTCTCTGATAGTACATCATCACAGTGACTCTTTTCTCTGATAGTACATCATCACAGTGACTCATTTCTCTGATAGTACATCATCACACTGACTCTTTTCTCTGATAGTACATCATCACAGTGACTCTTTTCTCTGATAGTACATCATCACAGTGACTCTTTTCTCTGATAGTACATCATCACAGTGACTCATTTCTCTGATAGTACATCATCACACTGACTCTTTTCTCTGATAGTACATCATCACAGTGACTCTTTTCTCTGATAGTACATCATCACAGTGACTCTTTTCTCTGATAGCACATCATCACAGTAACTCTTTTCTCTGATAGCACATCATCACAGTGACTCTTTTCTCTGATTGTACATCATCACAGTGACTCTTTTCTCTGATTGTACATCATCACAGTGACTCTTTTCTCTGATTGTACATCATCACAGTGATTCTTTTCTCTGATAGTACATCGTCACATTGACTCTTTTCTCTGATTGTATATCATCACAGTGACTCTTTTCTCTGATAGTACATCATCATAGTGACCCTTTTCTCTGATAGCACATCATCACAGTGATTCTTTTCTCTGATAGTACATCATCACAGTGACTCATTTCTCTGATAGTACATCATCACAGTGACTCTTTTCTCTGATAGTACATCATCACAGTGACTCTTTTCTCTGATAGTACATCATCACAGTGACTCTTTTCTCTGATAGTACATCATCACAGTGACTCTTTTCTCTGATAGTACATCATCACAGTGACTCTTTTCTCTGATAGTACATCATCACAGTGACTCTTTTCTCTGATAGTACATCATCACAGTGACTCTTTTCTCTGATAGTACATCATCACAGTGACTCATTTCTCTGATAGTACATCATCACACTGACTCTTTTCTCTGATAGTACATCATCACAGTGACTCTTTTCTCTGATAGTACTTCATCACAGTGACTCTTTTCTCTGATAGCACATCATCACAGTAACTCTTTTCTCTGATAGCACATCATCACAGTGACTCTTTTCTCTGATTGTACATCATCACAGTGACTCTTTTCTCTGATTGTACATCATCACAGTGACTCTTTTCTCTGACCTACATACCCCGCCCTGGTTGTCGTCCGTGGTGGCGGGGGAGATACTGGAGTTGGAAAAACTACATTGTTCTATGGAAACTTTACACCCCTGTGGCTTGGGAGAGCCCCAATCTCCCACCCTTCCCGATGCACAACAACCCTGTGCAGGTGCTCAGGCAGTGAGCACCAGAAGATCTGGTAGTCAGATTACCAGATCAGGAGTAAGAGCTAAGAAGGCAGGAGTTCGTGATGTCCCACCTGGACCTCAAAAGGGGAAAAATGGACCTGGTGCCCTGAAACATGATTGTTTCAGGTGCCAAAAGAAGAAGTGGTCCATCGACTTCAAGGAAGGGAAGGCAGCAGACCTCACAAGGCGGAGTGTGTGCCTCTTTTGTGAGCTAGAGCTCAAAATTGAGAGTCAATCCGCAAAGCTCGTGAAGTATGAAAAAGTCATTACAGAACTTAGCAAGAGTCTGGACCGGCAGGAAGTGCGACACGCTGAAGAATCTAGATACCTTCGAGAGAAGCTGGGAGAGAACCGAACAACTGGTCCTACCAGCATCCTAAATTCGCCACCTGTGCTCCTGGAAAATAGACTTGACATCCAGGAGTCCACGATGGACCTTGTTGAAATCAGACTGGCGTCCCTCGAGGCAGCGAGGTCCACGGCTGACTCTGTGAGGGGATCATACCGAAGTGTCCTGTTAAAGGATCAGGTATCCCAGGAGTCATTACGCCCCTCTGTAGTTGATATGGAGGTGACAACAGAATCCAGGGACGTAAACGAAAACTTTGTCAGAAGTGTCAGGAAAAAAACCTGTCCGGACCCTGAGAGGAAGAAGGAGAATATTAAGTTACTAGGTATACCTATATCACCAATAAGGGCAACTGTAAACCTCCTGGTTGGCGACTCCCTTGTAGGGAGGCAAACCGGTCGGCGTTTCAAGCAGCTTCGCAGAGAAAATCGTGTTATGTCCCTCCCAGGCGCCAAAATTAACAGGGTTATAGATAAGATCGCTTCTCTCGATATGAACAGGGATGATACCCTAATAGTTTCTGTTGGTGGAAATGATCTGTTCATTAATAACAGAAAAAGTGGTCCAACTGAAAAAATAGTTGAGAACTATAAACAGCTTCTCAAAACTATCAAGACCAAGGTAAACCGGGGCATCATTGTGGGCCTCATACCTAGGAAGTATGCAACAGGGGAACAGTACAGTAAAGCTCTGTCATTAAACAAGCAACTGGGCTCCCTCTGCAAAACCCACAGTCTCAGGTACCTCGACCTGTGGTCCTTATTCTTCCGCAGAAACGACCTGTACTCCAAAGACGGCACCCACTTCAGTAACAAAGGAAGCACTTTGTTTGCCAAACATCTTGTTTCTAAGTTGTTCAGGCCACTGAAAGCGGATTGTAATGTCTCGAGGAAGATATCTTCTTCTGTTAGAAGAAGGAGGAGGAGGAGAGAAAGGACGGTTCAGCTTCAAATGGAAGATCAACAGGCAACAGTTACTAAACCCTTGGCAGTCAATACTTGTGTTGGTCAGACAACGCCTGGATGTGAAGCTTCGGGGTCTGTACATGCTAAGAGAAATCGCAGCCAGACAGTGACCCCTGAAAACGTTGTTGTTAAACGTCCAAGGAGGACCGTTTGCCTTAATCCCCCAGACCCTGACCCAGACCCTAATGACCCAAAAGATACTTCTGACCCAGAAGACTCTGACCCTGACTCGGGTTCAGGAGGGACCGCAGACTCTGGGGATCAGGGAAACTTGCAGGTGTCCGGAGACTCTCCCGAGATCTCCGGATAATTCTATTGAATGCTCGTTCCATCAGGAATAAGCTGCAGGAGTTTCGTTGCATGGTGGCTGTTGATTCGTACGACGTCATCTGCATCACAGAAACCTGGCTAAACACTGATGGAAGAGACTTTGATGGAGAGTATCATATGCCTGGTTACAAGATGTTCCACCGGGACAGAGGTAACAGAGCGGGTGGTGGAGTAATGATCTACGCACGATGTCACCTTCTTCCAGTACTCAAACCCATTAACTCACCACATGAGATGATGGGGATTGAGTTAAGGTCAAGCGTCACATTACACCTATATCTTCTCTACAGACCACCACATCAGACTAGAGCCAATGATCTCAATCTCTACGCTGCTTTGACAGATCTCCTGCAGGATGAAACGGCCGTTTTGTTAGGGGACTTTAACTGCAGAGTGGACTGGAACTCGCGTACTTCAGATGGTGAAGGGGAGAGATTGATCGAATTTGCAAACGACAATTTCCTTACCCAGATGGTGCAGACTCCCACTAGAGGCAGCAACACACTAGACTTGGTATTTGCTACCGATACAGATCTCGTTTCTGAGGTCTCAGTTGGTGAATGCCTAGGTACCAGCGATCACCATGCCGTATCCTTCAGAGTGGGGGTCAAGGTAGAGAAGGAGCAGATCTCTCAGAGGAGCATACTGAACCTAAGAAGAGCAGATTATGAAAGTTTTATCCGTAATTTGCAGGATCTTCCTCCCCAGCCCCCAGGTTCACCTGATCAGATGTGGCGGGGATTTAAAACAAGCTACATCTCTATCCAGGAAACTTGCATCCCGCGTAAGATGATAGGGGGTTCCAGGAAGGTTAATCCTAAATGGTTCCACAATGATCTTGGCAGAGCGATTAAGAGGAGAAAACTACTCTATGCCTCAGCCAGGTCAAACACTACATTGGAAAACCAGAGACTGCTTTTTGACCAGCGAAGGCTTGTCAAAAGACTAGTGAGGCAAGCTAAAATAGCGGAAGAACACCGGGTTGCGTTCGCATGTAGGGACAACCCGAAAGAGTTCTTCGCGTATGTAAATAGCAGAAAGCCCACTAGGAACCAAATAGGGCCCATCAAGACGAGTCAAGGAGTGTTGGTAGCCTCGGACTCGGAGATAGCAGCTGAACTTAACAGGTATTTCGTCAGTGTATTCACTAGGGAGGACGTGGCTAATACCCCTGACCCTGTTATTATATATGATGGGCCGAGAGCACTGACTGAAATCGTCTGTACTCTTGAAGAGGTAGAAGCTAAACTTGACGTACTTGACCCGAACAAGGCTGCTGGACCTGATGGGTTCCTGCCGAAGATTATGAAGAATGTGAAGACCGGACTGATTGCGCATCTGCAGCCTATCTTCAATGTCTCTCTGGAGACAGGTGAGGTTCCTGACGACATGAAGATAGCACATGTGGCCCCGATCTTCAAGGCTGGAGACACCACGACTAGCAGCAATTACAGGCCGATCAGCCTGACGTCGGTTCCTGGCAAGCTGCTAGAGTCAATCATTAAGGACAGGGTTGTAGCTCACCTTGAAGATCACAAACTCATAGGGAAAAGTCAGCATGGTTTTCTTCGTGGGAAATCATGTCTGACTAACCTATTAGAATTCTTTTTCTACGTCTTTAATGAACATGACAGAACCAGAGCAGTTGACATCGTGTATTTGGATTTCAAAAAGGCCTTTGACAAAGTACCCCACGGGCGGCTTTTAGTCAAGGTAGAGGCTATTGGAGTAAGAGGTCGCGTCCTGCAATGGATCAAATCGTGGCTGAGCGGCAGAAGACAGAGAGTGGTGATCAATGGAGTAGCATCTGGTTGGGGCCCCGTAACCAGCGGGGTTCCACAGGGATCTGTCCTTGGTCCACTGCTCTTTATCATCTACATCAACGATCTAGAGGTGGGGCTCGTCAGTAGAATTTCAAAATTCGCTGACGACACGAAGATTGGCATCAACGCCGCGGATCCAGCTGCCGTCAGAGAACTCCAGGGAGACCTGTTGAGAATTGGAGACTGGTCGGATTCGTGGCAGATGCCTTTTAACGTAAATAAGTGTAGAGTGCTCCATGCTGGTGCTCGGAACCTTGAAGCCAACTACACTTTGCTCGGGGCCCCTATCATGCCTACTGATGAACAAAGAGATCTCGGTATTCTGATCACCCGGGATCTGAAGTTCTCCAGACAGTGTTTGGATGCTGAAAGGAAGGCAAACAAGATCCTTGGATATATAAAGAGACAATTTACATACCGAAATAGGGAGACTGTACTCACCCTCTATAACTCCCTAGTAAGACCAATATTAGAGTATGCGGTCCAGTTCTGGTCGCCGACACTGCGCTCAGATGTCAAGCGACTGGAACAAGTACAGGCTCGGGCCACAAAACTTGTGCCAGAAATCCGCTTTAAGGGCTACGCTCGAAGATTGGAAGATCTAGGTCTTTTTACTCTAGAGCAGCGGCGTATGAGGGGTCACCTCATAGAGAGTTTTAAGATCCTTAGGGGATTCTCTGAGGTTGACCCCCATGACTACTTCGTTTTGTGCCAAAACGCCACCCGTAATCATGGGTGGAAGGTTGTTCCACCTCGGTTCGGCACTACCCAACTGGAGAATTTCATGCTGGTGAAAGTCTGCAACCTCTGGAACAGACTTCCAGCTGAAATTGTCAACAGTCCATCAGTTGACTCTTTTAAAAGACGCCTAGACGGGATTCTCCCTGGGCTTGATTACTGAGCTCAGAGTTTATCATGACCTCTTGTTTTGGCCTTTTCTGAGCAGGAGCAGATGTGTGACTGGTGGCGGTTGTTTTCTGTGCACCCCCCAGACTTCAACTTTGCCCCTAGTGTCTACCTAGTGTAGAAAACACATTCTGCTCTTCTATATTTAAAGAAAAACCCTGGCGCCGTTACGTGGCGAGAGAGATCAGGTCACACCCTGCGTCCTGTCACCGTCTCAGGAACTGGTGGGTTTGACTGACCACGTCCAGGTTAAAACTTGTTAAAACTTGTAGTAGCCTATGATTGCACCCAAACTGTCTTCCTACGCCTGCTGGAGGTTCTTCCTTCGTCAGGTTTGGGAGTGCGGTTTGAAGTGCATGGGCTCCAAGTGAGGATTGATGGAGAGAGATTTACCATGCTCCGTTAGTATCCCTACGTTGAGCAGCGCAGCTAGCTGTGCACAGGGGCCTTCCTTGGATGAGCATATTGTGCTTTTTGAAGGTCCCTTTATCCTTGTGACTCCTTGTGATTGTACATCATCACAGTGATTCTTTTCTCTGATAGTACATCGTCACATTGACTCTTTTCTCTGATTGTACATCATCACAGTGACTCTTTTCTCTGATAGTACATCATCATAGTGACCCTTTTCTCTGATAGCACATCATCACAGTGATTCTTTTCTCTGATAGTACATCATCACAGTGACTCATTTCTCTGATAGTACATCATCACAGTGACTCTTTTCTCTGATAGTACATCATCACAGTGACTCTTTTCTCTGATAGTACATCATCACAGTGACTCTTTTCTCTGATAGTACATCATCACAGTTACTCATTTCTCTGTTAGTACATCATCACACTGACTCTTTTCTCTGATAGTACATCATCACAGTGACTCTTTTCTCTGATAGTACATCATCACAGTGACTTTTTTCTCTGATAGTACATCATCACAGTGACTCTTTTCTCTGACAGTACATCATCACAGTGACTCTTTTCTCTGATAGTACATTATCACAGTGACTCTTTTCTCTGATAGTACATCATCACAGTGACTCTTTTCTCTGATTGTACATCATCACAGTGACTCTTTTCTCTGATAGTACATCATCACAGTGACTCTTTTCTCTGATAGTACATCATCACAGTGACTCTTTTCTCTGATAGTACATCATCACAGTGACTTTTTTCTCTGATAGTACATCATCACAGTGACTCTTTTCTCTGATAGTACATCATCACAGTGACTCTTTTCTCTGATAGCACATTATCACAGTGACTCTTTTCTCTGATTGTACATCATCACAGTGACTCTTTTCTCTGATAGTACATCATCACAGTGACCCTTTTCTCTGATAGCACATCATCACAGTGACTGTTTTCTCTGATAGTACATCATCACAGTGACTCTTTTCTCTGATAGTACATCATCACAGTGACTTTTTTCTCTGATAGTACATCATCACAGTGACTTTTTTCTCTGATAGTACATCATCACAGTGACTCTTTTCTCTGATAGTACATCATCACAGTGACTCTTTTCTCTGATAGTACATCATCACAGTGACTCTTTTCTCTGATAGTACATCATCACAGTGACTTTTTTCTCTGATAGTACATCATCACAGTGACTCTTTTCTCTGACAGTAAATCATCACAGTGACTCTTTTCTCTGATAGTACATCATCACAGTGACTCTTTTCTCTGATAGTACATCATCACAGTGACTCTTTTCTCTGATAGTACATCATCACAGTGACTCTTTTCTCTGATAGTACATCATCACAGTGACTCATTTCTCTGATAGTACATCATCACACTGACTCTTTTCTCTGATAGTACATCATCACAGTGACTCTTTTCTCTGATAGTACATCATCACAGTGACTCTTTTCTCTGATAGTACATCATCACAGTGACTCATTTCTCTGATAGTACATCATCACACTGACTCTTTTCTCTGATAGTACATCATCACAGTGACTCTTTTCTCTGATAGTACATCATCACAGTGACTCTTTTCTCTGATAGCACATCATCACAGTAACTCTTTTCTCTGATAGCACATCATCACAGTGACTCTTTTCTCTGATTGTACATCATCACAGTGACTCTTTTCTCTGATTGTACATCATCACAGTGACTCTTTTCTCTGATTGTACATCATCACAGTGATTCTTTTCTCTGATAGTACATCGTCACATTGACTCTTTTCTCTGATTGTACATCATCACAGTGACTCTTTCCTCTGATAGTACATCATCACAGTGACCCTTTTCTCTGATAGTACATCATCACAGTGACCCTTTTCTCTGATAGTACATCATCACAGTGATTCTTTTCTCTGATAGTACATCATCACAGTGACTCATTTCTCTGATAGTACATCATCACAGTGACTCTTTTCTCTGATAGTACATCATCACAGTGACTCTTTTTTCTGATAGTACATCATCACAGTGACTCTTTTCTCTGATAGTACATCATCACAGTGACTCTTTTCTCTGATAGTACATCATCACAGTGACTCTTTTCTCTGATAGTACATCATCACAGTGACTCTTTTCTCTGATAGTACATCATCACAGTGACTCTTTTCTCTGATAGTACATCATCACAGTGACTCATTTCTCTGATAGTACATCATCACACTGACTCTTTTCTCTGATAGTACATCATCACAGTGACTCTTTTCTCTGATAGTACATCATCACAGTGACTCTTTTCTCTGATAGCACATCATCACAGTAACTCTTTTCTCTGATAGCACATCATCACAGTGACTCTTTTCTCTGATTGTACATCATCACAGTGACTCTTTTCTCTGATTGTACATCATCACAGTGACTCTTTTCTCTGATTGTACATCATCACAGTGATTCTTTTCTCTGATAGTACATCGTCACATTGACTCTTTTCTCTGATTGTACATCATCACAGTGACTCTTTTCTCTGATAGTACATCATCATAGTGACCCTTTTCTCTGATAGCACATCATCACAGTGATTCTTTTCTCTGATAGTACATCATCACAGTGACTCATTTCTCTGATAGTACATCATCACAGTGACTCTTTTCTCTGATAGTACATCATCACAGTGACTCTTTTCTCTGATAGTACATCATCACAGTGACTCTTTTCTCTGATAGTACATCATCACAGTGACTCTTTTCTCTGATAGTACATCATCACAGTGACTCTTTTCTCTGATAGTACATCATCACAGTGACTCTTTTCTCTGATAGTACATCATCACAGTGACTCTTTTCTCTGATAGTACATCATCACAGTGACTCTTTTCTCTGATCGGTACATCATCACAGTGACTCTTTTCTCTGATAGTAAATCATCACAGTGACTCTTTTCTCTGATAGTACATCATCACAGTGACTCTCTTCTCTGATAGTACATCATCACAGTGACTCTTTTCTCTGATAGTACATCATCACAGTGACTCTTTTCTCTGATAGTACATCATCACAGTGACTCTTTTCTCTGATAGTACATCATCACAGTGAATCTTTTCTCTGACAGTACATCATCACAGTGACTCTTTTCTCTGATAGTACATCATCACACTGACTCTTTTTTTCTGATAGTACATCATCACAGTGACTCTTTTCTCTGATAGTACATCATCACACTGACTCTTTTTTTCTGATAGTACATCATCACAGTGACTCTTTTCTCTGATAGTACATCATCACAGTGACTCTTTTCTCTGATAGTACATCATCACAGTGACTCTTTTCTCTGATGGTACATCATCACAGTGACTCTTTTCTCGATGGTACATCATCACAGTGACTCTCTTCTCTTATAGTACATCATCACAGTGACTCTTTTCTCTGATAGTACATCATCACAGTGACTCTTTTCTCTGATAGTAAATCATCACAGTGACTCTTTTCTCTGAAAGTACATCATCACAGTGACTCTTTTCTCTTATAGTACATCATCACAGTGACTCTTTTCTCTGATAGTACATCATCACAGTGACTCTTTTCTCTGATAGTACATCATCACAGTGACTCTTTTCTCTGATAGTACATCATCACAGTGACTCTTTTCTCTGATGGTACATCATCACAGTGACTCTTTTCTCTGATAGTAAATCATCACAGTGACTCTTTTCTCTGATAGTACATCATCACAGTGACTCTCTTCTCTGATAGTACATCATCACAGTGACTCTTTTCTCTGATAGTACATCATCACAGTGACTCTTTTCTCTGATAGTACATCATCACAGTGACTCTTTTCTCTGATAGTACATCATCACAGTGAATCTTTTCTCTGACAGTACATCATCACAGTGACTCTTTTCTCTGATAGTACATCATCACACTGACTCTTTTTTTCTGATAGTACATCATCACAGTGACTCTTTTCTCTGATAGTACATCATCAAAGCGACTCTTTTCTCTGATAGTACATCATCACAGTGACTCTTTCCTCTGATAGTACATCATCACAGTGACTCTTTTCTCTGACAGTACATCACAGTGACTCTTTTCTCT